>AWOL01S0074706.1:0-24949 GCA_000715115.1 Nicotiana otophora | reverse complement strand
TACATTCGACCTTTGGGCCTGAGAAGCCACTATCTGAGTCAGCATTTGAATAGCTCCCCTAAGATCCCCATCAAAAATACCAGAACCGGAAGTTGGGGCTGGAGGTAGAACCGGAATATCAGGTGGAGGAACCATCCCACCCTCAGTAGGTGTAGGGACTAGTGTGGCCTGGCCAGGTGTAGTGGAATCAGGCAGTAAAGCAGTCGGGGGATTACCCTCACCCCTCGGGTATTCACCCGCATCATCAAATAGAGGGTCAACTACCACTCCTGAAGCAGTATTGGCCCCTTGTCCAATTCTTGCTCTCTTTTCAGGTGCCATATACTGAAAGTTAAAGGAATGCACGAGTTAGAGGAGGAACAGTTGCACAATTAGTCACATCGCACCATCCAGAATATAAAATAAGGCTATTGTTCCTAAATGTCCAAGTAGCCTCCAACTTATAGATGTGGTCAATAACACACCGATAAAAAGGACTCTACTAGACACGGCTCCGAGACATCCTAGGACACTTTAAAACCTTAGGCTCTGATACCAAGTTTGTCACGCCCCATCCTTGGGAGACGCGACCGGTGCTCAACCAAGTGGACCCGGTCGAGCAAGCCTGTTAGACACTATCTACCCGACTCACCTATGATCCAGAGAAGGCATGCTCTCATTAATTAGGCAGTAGAAAGTTTATCCATATATATACATTACTAAGTCATTTCATTTTGTTACATCATTGTTAAGTTTCAAAATACATACATCCTTATGACTGAGTGGAACAAGAGCCAAGAACACAACATGATACGTTGACCTTTCTAACACACATATACAACCCGCAAAGTGTCTACGGAGCCTCTAAAGATACAAAAGAGAATAAAGATGGTGCCGGCAATAAGGCCCCGGCTATACCTCAAAAAGTGACCACAATATAAACAAAAGGTACAATACATGACCCCTGAATGAAATGGAGCTCACTGAGTCTGCTAAGAAGAGGATGCAGCACTATCTGTGAACAACACTATCTGTGATATAACCACTTGTATCCATTTAAAGATGCAGCGCCCCCGGCAAAAGAGACGTTAGTACCGTCGAATAGCACTAGTATGTATAGATAAACACCATCTCAATAGAATTAATAATAATACAAGAGGAACAGTCAAAAATTCAATAAAAGCTTCAAATAATATTAAAACATCAAGTTAAGGATCACATAGCATTTTAAGTCCATTCCCGCATTATTAGGTTGGATGGTTTTTAGTGCCAATATGCCACAATCCACAATACCACCGTGTTCTTATACGGAGTCCTATATCGGCCCGATCGGCTAGGCCATCTCATTTGAGACATCAACCATATTCATAATTTCATCCACAATACCACTGTGTTCTTACACGGGGTCCGATCTCGGGTCGATCGGCTAGGCCATCTCATTTGAGACATCAACCATATTCACAATTTCATCTACAATACCACCATGTTCATACACAGAGTCCGATCTCGGTCCAATAGGCTAAGACATCTCATTTGAGACATCACCCCTTTTTAATCAGTCATCTCACTTCATATTTCTTTCCCATCTTTTCAATACAATGGCACAGGTGGCCCCAATTATAAAGTTATTCTTGGCGCTTGGCCGTATTTCATGATTCAAGTTCTTTTCCGTATTCCAACATTATTATTATCATCAACAATAACACGATTTTTCATTCAAGACTTTTGATTTCACATGTGAGCAATTTAGAATCTAAGGCACATAGAGGCTTTTTACATAATTTGGCATAGCAATCTTTAATCGAATTTGACTTGAAGTCTAGGAATTTTTGGCATATATTCTTAGTTTGAACACTTTCTCAAATGACGAGATAACATGATGAAAGCATGGGAATACATATTACACATATATTTTCAATACAAGCACATTCGGGATAGCAATTTCTAGGACGTTCAATTTGGGACTTGCATCGATTTCGTGAATACCATGGGGTTCTATTCTAAGAAAAGGGGGTTTAGCCAACATACCTCAATTGAGCCTCTTAAAACTCTAAGACGTTCCAGAATATTAGCAACTTCAATCTATTTTAGCAATATAGCAAAATTAAACCAAAAATTAGGAAAACGGTCATGATTCTAGCTCACTTGAGCATTCTATCAAACAATATGTGTGCACTGAGGTTTCATGGCCCTTTTTATGAAAGACTCCACCAACCCACACCCCATTCTTTTTTACCTTTAACTCAAAACCTCCCCATATACCTTAAGAATACATCCATGCAAGGTAAGCACTCTGATCCCTATGAATTACCTTACTAATGGCCCATTCTAGTAACATTTTGAAATTAAGAGTTTGGGATAATAGAATCTTACTTCTTAGGAAGAAGACCTAGGTGCCTCTCTTGATACTCTTCAAGGTTTTAAGTGATAATTGAAGAGACATTTGATGAAGATCACTTTCTCCCTCTAGGACCCTCTCTCTCACTCTACAAATATCAGAAAATAAGTTCAAAATGATCCAAGGTAGGTGTTTTAACGAAATAGAGTCGGGTTTAAGAACCCCAAAAATGAAGCTCCGGAACAGGTTCTGTGGTCACATATGCGACCGCATAATTATTATGCGGTCCGCGAAATGACCGCGAAATTTGGGTGACAAAATTGGAAAGGAACCGGCCCGCAGATCTGTTCTGCGGTCGCATAATGCACCGCAGAACGGTTCTGCGGTCGCATAGTGCACCGCAGAACCTCTCTCCGAAAAATCCCAAAGTGAGATATGTGACAAGAGTGCAGCCCGCGAAATAGTTATGCGGTCGCATAATGGGCCACAAAAATGACATTAAAAATGGCCCAAAAGACTGCTCCACTCTGCGGCCATTCTGCGATCCGTAGAGTGATTCTGCAATCCGAAGAGTTGTTCTGTGGTCGCAGAATGGGCCACAGAAATGCCTACTTCTGCCCAATATTTTCTACTATTATTAACCTCTACGCCTACTTCGGCATCACGGAATCTGAGTTTTTAGGAAAAACTTTAACGGGGCCTTACATTAATCTATGATTGTTCACTGAACTCTAGAAGCATAAGTTCTTTAAATGCTCTAAAATTAGAGCCATGTATTGATCAGTAATTCTAGTAATCGGGATGAACATGTTTTTTGATAACTTACATATGTATTGTTAAACTCTTGAGAATAACAAAAGGGCTTTCAAATTACCTTAATAGTTGGCATAATCTTCTGATGTTCTGTTGTATCTCTCATGTGTGTTATGTCTTAGTGTTATTGGTATGATTCACGTGATATCTGACCTAATTGGGTATGAATGTATGACGTTAAGTATAGGGCTGTCAGTTGACCTAATCATGGTATTTCACAAAGCCTGAATTGTCTCCTTTTTTGAATGTATTCTTTATAACTCTATAACTCTAGAAAATCATTGTAAGACCTTCTGTCATCTCCCATAATTGTTTTATCACATTTGTGAACTTCACTATATGAGATAATGCCTTAAAGTAACTAGATTAGCTCTAAGGAATCTATGCATTTCAGTTCTACCCTCTGCTATCTACTTGGTTTAAGTCATGTCTGTAAACCTAATTGGAATTGCACCTGTTATAGTTGAATGTCATCTGATAGAATCAAGTATTGCAAAACTTCATTATGGTAGACCAGTCTACTTAGCTCATAACTGAAATACGCCTACCTAGTATAAACTTTCATTTTTTATAACCACTATAATGATCATGTTGGTCGAATTCCATATTGTTTGGTACTCAGTCATGTTGTAATATTGTAGTTTGGATAGAATATAACATGTACATGCTTAAATGCCATTCATCGGGGGTTTTGTACTCATCGTGTCTTATAAAGAGGAATGCTACTTGTATGTCTTATGCTTTATTTGTGATTGTGTTCCCAGATCATTGAAATTTAGTGAGTTCATTGCAGCTTACCCATAGACTTAGAAGAAGCCCTTTAAATGCCTACCTATCCTGTTTGAATGTAGGACTATGTATTTAACTCTTAATCAACCTAGATAGAATGAAGACCTCTTTAGAGATCACTAGGCAATGTATTTGTCTGTCCCTACCTCTTAAGAACCTTGAAGTGGATTGTTGATCCCACTAACTCAATCAAGGAAGCAACTATATATCATAGAAGTCCTGAATCATCTCAATTAATATATTCAACTTAAAATTTAGTCTAATTTTATAATTTTATTACTTCAATTTCAAAAATTAGCATGCAAGGATATAGGAGTGAACAACATTGTACTACCAACTACTCCTAAGAGCATAGATTATGTATTTCCTTTTTGTATCTCGATAATGCTTTCTCTCGAATAGTTTGATGATAATAGTCCAACAATGCAATCTATTAAGAAAAGAAAAAACTATAGAACTAATAATAAAACATATTGTACATGTAAGAAGTAAGGTTAATAAAAAAGAAAAACCTTGATATTGTACATGTAAGAAGTAAGGTTAATAAAAAAACATCTTGATATATAGAGTCTAACAGTTTAATATACTCAATCATCTCTAAGCATTCTGGTACTTAAGGCGTCAATATAAAAGCCACAGGTTGAAGAAGTAGTACTTTTGTTATAAAGATTTTTCGGCTTAGAAAAAACCTCGGAGACCTTGATCGTGCACTCCTTTTGAATGTCGTATGTAGTATGTATTTGAGACTATTATGTTATTAGCTCTTTAGATGCCACGTTAAGCAGTTAACTTAATAGATACTACAAATTTAAAAAATAATTATCTAAGTAAAAGCGAAAACAATCATCCCTACTAAAATCAATTTGTTCAACTTGAAACCTATGAATTTTGAAGCCGAAGAAAGAAAGTACCATGAAGAATGTAAAAGAGTCAATTAATCGGACCCTTCCTTGTACTTCTAGCAAGTAATTTTGATGCAGAATTGACGAATTTGAGCTATGAGTCTCTTTTTTTAGGCACGGTAAATTCCATTCCCAAATTTAATTAATGCTAGTTGGACCTGTTAATTTATACATGAAAAGTTAAAAAGTTGAATCCTCCTTTTTGTTTTTTCCAACTAATAAGACTCCATGGAAACGTTTTTTTTGCAACTAAAGCATTACGTAAAATAAATATTTAAAGCCATAGCATTGGGAGTTTTTTACACCAAATATGATTTAATTATATTCAAGAATGGAGCAAATTGGGGACCTATAAATATATAATAATACATCATAATTATTAGGAGTTATCATATATACTACTATTAAAAATAGAAAACATAAAAGGAAAGGCAACATATTATTATTAAATCGATATAAAAACTCTACAACAAATGTAATAAAATCATAAATTCCTAAATAGTATGAGTTTCAATATAGTTCAAATAAAGAAAAAAAATAATTAATACTAAAACTTTATTAAATTTAGGGAAAAATAAATGACCATTTTGTTCATTGTGAGCAGTATGTTTAACAAGTAAAAGAACCGAATGTTATTTTGCTAGGGGCTTCGTAGATAGATATAGATATATATTGTAAACTCCTATAGAGTTACAAATTCTTAAGTATTACCGGTACCACTATTCCTATTTGAAGATTGTTTACCATTAAAACGGATAACAATTGAATTTATACGCGGTTTTAAGTATATGTGGATTGATTCAACACAAATAATCAAGAATGTTAGATAAATGAGTTAAAGACACAATGACTAATCAAACCAGTCATAATGTTATGGCCTAACTTGAACTTGGATTGGGCAATAGTCTCTGCCCTCGGTTGGGTCCTGGGTTCGAAGCCAACCAAGAACAAAGAACAAAAGTAAAGTAAAGACTTTGCAGTAGCTAGAAAGCAGAGAAATAAGTTTGCATTGCCTTGGTATGCATGTTACAATGTGTCTCATCAAAAAAGAAAACATCCCCTTTATATAGTAGGAGAGTTCCACCCCTAGTACAAGTCTAAAAAAGGTAAAAATCTTCCTCTCTCGTTAATTACTGATCCACTACTGATATCGGAGGAGATTTGCGTCACGATATCCTGTCGAGCGCGGATATCATGGCCCCCTGTTAGTCATGTGCAACCATTTGCCATGTTTTCTAAGGTCTTGGAGCTCGTTCCGGGTTCGGGGAGAGTTGCCTTATCAGGTCCGATGGCGAGCATTCCATTTGGGCCTAGCTGCAAAGAGTTCCCGGCTTCGGTTTTGACCTCATATGCTCTTACTCCATTTGATACACCAGGAAATTGGGGTGTGTATTACCCCCGATTTTACCCGTATACAGATAGTCCCGTCGTTTCCTAAAGAGTAGGTTTGCCGAAATGATGGGAAATTCTAGATGAACCCTGGTTCCTCCCTTCGCACGGTACCACCGAGATGATAGATAAGCCGAAACGTCTCATCAATCGCGTCGTTCTGACATCGGACATGTGTCGATCATCGGCTAATTGCCTTCGAATGTGAAACATCGCATATTAATTATATTTTCCCCATAATAGCTTCTCCCCCTTTACTATTTTTACTTCCTGATCCTTGCTCTTACCTTCGAACTTTATAAAGGCATTCAACTTTCTCAAATCTTCATATCTCGCTTCATGAACCTTCATATCTTCATCTTTAACCTTCCAACCTTCACATTGTTTCTTGGATTTTCAACCCAGAACTTCATATCTTCACTTCTAACCTTCAAATCTTCATACGCCTCCTTCAAATCTTTATACATATTCCAGATTTACGATAGCCAAAACTTCCAAGTCCGTACCATATCAAACGGCCCCTTCATCTTCCCATCCGGCCGAAGATGCCGAAGTGGCTATCCCCGAGGTGGCCCCAAAGCCCCCCATAAAAAGTTTTATACCCGAGGGCTGTTCGATTAGGGACAACTTCAAGGTCGATAAGTCCTCTAGCCAACAAGACCGGGGTGAGGGAGCATCGAGATACATATGCTCTGTCACCGAAGAAGCTTTACCCGTAGTCTGAGCAGACTGTAAGTGGGAGGGTAAAGACGTGGTTGTCCTAGGGCATGATGACGATATAACTACTCACGTGAAGAGGTACCTGAGTGTTTTCACTTACCCCTTTAAGCTTGCCCATGTGGATCCCGTAGTTCTTGCTTTCTGCAAAAGATACAAGGTTTGTCTCGAGCAGATCCACCCATCCTTCTAGAGGATCGTGATCCTCTTATGCTACTTTGTTAACAACACCGAGTCTCGTTGGTTCACCCTCGACCACCTACTCCATTTATACAGCCCCCAAATCTTCCGAGGGGTACCGATCAAGCTCACCCGCCGAGCGAACAAGGCTCTTTCTCGAGCATTGACGAGGATCGAGACCAAGGTTAGCAGGGGAGGTTCATTCGAGTGAAGACCGAAGACCTGATTCCCCCCGCGTTTCTACCATTCCCTAAGGAGTGGAATACATCCCGTAAGTATTGTCTCTTTTAGGTATTCCTCCCCTTCTACCTCTTTTTTCCATCGCTTGTGTTTGTGGTCGTGCAGCCATTGCACGGGTTCCAGATGCAATCCCCCAATTCAAGGAGTGGATCGAGGGGATTTTGTAAGCAGATGCCTTACTCCGAGCGCTCTTGGCGCAAGCTCTCAAAAGGCAGATGGGAGGCGCGTTCTCATAGTGAGGTTCCTTCTCAGAATTTTTATCATCACACCTTTAACTTACATAGTGTTTTTTTCTTACAGGTCTGCCTATATAACGACCCGACCGGTCATTTTAAGAATTAACATCTCGTTCGGCAGCTTAAGGTCTCGAGCAGCTTCGTATGGTAATTTTGTACATAGGTGTGCCTCCAGATTTGGATTTGGAGGTCCGTAGGGTAATTTGAAGCAATTCAGCAAAAATTGGAAAGTAGAAGCTTTGAAAGGTTAAGACGTTTGAACGAGAGTTGACTTTAGTGATATCGGGGTTAGAATGTGATTCTGAGAGTTGGATTAGCTCCGTTATGCCATTTGGAACTTGCATGCAAAATTTGACGTCATTTCGGTTGATTTGATGGGCTCGGCGCGAGTTTTTGAAGTTGGAAGAATTGAAAGTTCATAACCTCGATTCGTGGTGCGATTCATAGTTTCGACGTTGTTTGATGTGATTTGAAACCTCGAGCGTGTCCGTGTTGCATTATAGGACTGGTTGGTATATTCGGACGGGGTCCCGAGGGGCTCGGGTGAGTTTCGGACGAGCTTCGGACCATTTCCTCATGTTTTGAAGAGCTAGTTTTGTCATCTGGTTTGCTTCTTCACGTTCGCATGTTACTGCCCGTGATCACGTAAGTGTGCATCCCCCCTCCCCCCTCCACGCGTTTGCATAGCATAGCTCAGCAGCCGGTTCCCTTTCGCGATCGCGTAGCACGTTTCTTGGGGCATCAGTGCTTTCCTTCTTCGCGATCGCATGTACCTGTTCGTGATCACGTAGTACAATTTCTGGCAGTGGACCTTTCCTTCTTCGCGATCACAGTGCTTCTTCCGCGATCGCGATGTGCAAATACCTGGGTAGTAGAATATATCTTCTAAATCGAGGGTTTGGCCATTTTTACAAAATCTTGAGTTGTAGAGCTCGGTTTTGAACGATGCTTCGAGGGTTTTTCAAACACATCATTGGGTTCTTCACCTGAAATTTATTATATTCCATGATTCTACCTTTAGTTTTATATTATAATTAGTGTTTTGAGTTGAGGAAAATAAGATTTTTTGAAGAAATATTTCAAAATGTAAAATGATGATTTGAGGGACGAATTGGTATCGAAATTTAATAATTTTGGTATGGTTGAAATCGTGTCGGAATGGGTGTTCGTGTTTTTTTAATTTTATCGGGTTCTGAGGCGCGAGCCCGGGGGTTGACTTTTTAGTTTTAATTAAAGATCTAATCTTTATTGTCCGAAATTGTTTTCTATGAGTTTTATTTATGGATTGAAGTTATTCTGGCTAGATTTGAGCCGTCCGGAGGTTGTTTCAGTTGAGAGGGCCATTTTGGAGTATCGACCTAGCTTCTTTGAGGTAAGTATTTAACCTAACTTTGTGTGGGGTAACTACCCCTTAGGATTCAAGTCTTTGGTGCTAATTGTGTCATGTGAAGTCTGTGTACGCGAGTTAACGAGTACGTCTCGGGCTTATTTGTTGAAAGTTGACCCTTTTAGGGCTCTTAGGTTCTTATGTTCATTAGATACAGGGTTGTTTTTGTTATGTTAAGTTCCCCCATTTACTAGTTTCACCTCCACGTGTCTTAATTGGAATTAACTGCTTCATGTTCCACCCTTATTGCCTATTTGACTTTTGTGTGTCTTAACTAAAGTTGTTGCCTCTTCGATTGTCGTGCTATACTTTCCTAATTGCTTATCCTCAATTGAAATTATCATTATCTCCTCTGTAATTATCTATCCTTAATTGAGGTTACGATTATCTTTTCTGTTGCTTATCCTTAGTTGAATGTGTTGTATCTCTTCGTAATTGCTCGACTCTAAATGAAGTTTAGTTATCCTTTACTGTAGTTTCCTCATCCTTATTTGGAATTATTGACTCATGCTATCTCCCTGGTTGTCGAATTGTACTTTTGTTTAATCATTTATTACATATTATTTCTCCCTTGTTGAACTATTCTTATTGAGACTAGTATTCCCTATTGTGTTTATTCTTTGTGAGCTCGTTCTACCGCTTCTTTGTGATCCAAAGCTCTTGAGTTGATTTACTTGCCGTATTCTCGTGTTATTATTATTGTTGTTGATGTTGTACTCAGTTTGTTGAGCCGAGGGCTATGCGCAGTTGTGGTATTGTCACTGTTTAGAGGAAATGTTGTGGAATATGGGCACATGTTGTTAAATTCATTCTATTATGATGTTGTGTTTTTGGCATGTGATATTGTTGGGAGGTTTTGTTCGGGTGTTTGTACGAGGTTTCTATCGTGCTATTGTTACTATTGATGATGCATATACGGCATGAAAAGGTGGGCCATATCGGTATGTTTGCGCATATGGCGAGACAAGGTTGGAACATTTATATACGTGTGCGGCGAGACAAGGCGGGCATTAACTTATTTATTGCGCATGTTGCGGGACAAGGTGGGTTATATCGGGGATGTATTTGTGATGACTTGGGATGGCCTGGGGGCATTGTTGTTGTTAATATTTGTGTAGTGGCATGCCTAACTTGTGTGAGTTGTACCTTGTGCAAATTGTGGGAACCGTTTCTTATGTGTCGTGCATTTCCTCTACTCTTACTCTTTGGCCTGAACTGTGATAGAATACTTGCACAAGCATACACGTAATTAATTACCCCTATCGGTTTAAGAAGGTGGATCCTGATGTTATTGACCATTCATACATACCCTCGTCTACTTACCTTCTATGTGAGAATTGTTCTATTGGCACGTGCGTGATCCGTGCAGTTACGAGTTGTAATGAGGGCACAAGTTGCCAAGTGATTAGGGTTCACGAATTGGGACTCGTGAATTGTGAATGGTTTTTAAGTTTGGTACCCCATGGGAATTATTGGATAAACCTGGTTTGAAAGCGGTTATTATTATCGAGTTTCTAATTGACTTTCCTTTATTTGTTTTTCACCAAATTTACATTGTGTTCAGCTTACTCTACTGTGTTATTACTTGTGGTGTCCTGCTGCTAATTTTTGCTTCTATTTCCTATTGCAAGCACCGTATTATTGTTGTCATTATGCGTAGTCCTGTAGAGATATCGTACTCTGCTAGTTCTACACCTCTACTTGTCCAGGTTATTTAGTCCAATAGGTGTTTTGACTGTCCCTCGTCACTACTCCATCGGGGCTAGTCTTTATACTTACTGGGTACCATTGTGGTGTACTCATACTACGCTTCTGCACATTTTGTGCAGATCTAGGATTTTTAAAGTTGGTTGATCGCTAGCTAACTGTATGGATATTGCTTTGGAGACTCAAGGTAAACCTGTTGCTGCATTCACAAGCCTCAGAGTCACCCTCTGTTATTGTACTTGCACTATTTTATCTCTAATTCGAGACAGTTGTATTTAGAGGTTTTGTAGCAAACTCAGTAGAGCTTATGACTTGTACTACCGGGCTTGGGAATCGAAATTGTGTATAAGATTTTTATCCCATATTCTTTGTTGATGGTTGATTTCTTTTATTAATCCAGTAAGTGTCAGGCTTACCTAGTCTTAGAGACTAGGTGCCGTCACGACATCCTATGGAGGGAAACTGGGGTCATGACAAGTTTGTATTAGAGCTCTAGGTTCATAGGTGCTACGAGTCATAAGCGAGTTTAGTAGAGTCTTGTGGATCAGTACGGAGACATCTGTACTTATCTTCGAGATACTATGGAATTATTAGGACAGTTTCACTTCTTCGCTTCCTCTCGTGCGAGTTTATTGATCTCGGAGTTTGAAATTTTATCATTCTATTCTCTCATATATGGTGAGGACACAAGCTACAATTACTGATGATGCTGCCCCTGGAGCAGGTGTTGTAAGGGGGAGAGGCAGAGGCAGGGGCTAAAGAGGAGCACGTGCCGCAGCTAGGGCACCTACCAGAGCAGCAGTTGTGGAGCCACCAGTAGCTCTAGTTGGGGGACAGGTACCGGAGGCTCCTGCTATAACCCAGGAGACTTTAGTACAGTTCTTGAGCATGTTTGTTACATTGGCTCAGGTGGGGTTGATTCCGGTTGCACCAGATACTTCACAGATCGGGGGAGGGACTCACACTCCCACCGCCCATACTCCAGAGCAGCGAGTCCATATTGGTCAGGTTCTAGGTGTCATGGCGACTCATCCTGTGGTCCCAGTTCAGCCCATGGTTAGGGCCGCAACATCTGAGGAAGAACAGCTTAGACTTGCAAGGTTTAAGAAGTATGACCCTCCTACTTTCGGTGGTTTGGCTTCAGAGGTGCACAGGTTTTTCTAGAGGAGTGCCACCGCATTCTCCGCACTATGGGTATTGTAGAGATGAGTGAGGTTGCTTTTACTACGTTCCAACTTAAGGGAGCGGCATATCAGTGGTGGCGAGCATACGAGTTGGGTAGCCCAGCCGATGCAGCTTCACTTTCATGGGTTCAGTTTTCAGATATGTTCCTGAGAGAGTTTGTTCCACAGACCCTTCGGGATGCATAGCGCGTGGAGTTTGAGCAGCTATGTGAGTGCACTATGTCTGTGTAAGGGTATGCCATTAGATTCAATGATTTGTCCCCACATGCATCTGCTTTGGTCGCTACAGTTAGAGAGCGAGTTTGCAGGTTCATTGAGGGGCTCAGACATGATATCCGGTTCAGCATGGCTCGGGAGTTGGAGTCAGATGTTCCATTTCAGCAGGTAGTGGAGATCGCTCACTGATTAGAGGACATGTGGGACCAGGAGAGAGAGGACAGGTGGGGCCAGGAGAGAGTGGACAGGCGGGGTATGGAGAGACATGACAGGGAGGCTAGGAGGCCTCACAGACCGGGGAGATCTACTGGTCCTTATTTTTGAGGAAGGGTGTGGCATATTTATGGGTCATCCAGTTCAGTTTGCACTTTAGGCTTTGCATGGTGTTTTAGATACCCATGGGTCTCAGAGTACCCGTACCGCATAGTTTCCACAGCCACGTCAGTGGAGAGGTTGCTTTGAGTATGGAGATACCATCCACATGGTGAGAGATTGTCCTAGACTCCTAACAGATGTGTCACAGTGGGGTATTCAGGTTATGAGCTCGGTTCTGGCTGCTGATGCCCCTGCACCGCTAGCTTAGGGTACAGGTCAGACGAGTAGAGGGCACCCAAGAGGGGGAAGCCCAGCTCGTTGATGTGTTTCCTATAGTAGGCCTGAGGCTGCTGCACCAGATGATGTCGTACATGTATGGTTTTGATTTGTTATAGAGGAGCATCATTCGTATTTTGTTTCGATTCTGCGTATCGGGGTGAGTCCCCCTATTTGTTGCTTCACATATGGGTGAGTTTCGTGATTTAGTACTCTTCTTATGTGTTTACCCCTGTTGGGAGATTCTATAGTGGTAGCATATGTTTGTCATTTTTTTTTTATTCATCATTGAGAGTTATGAGACTAGGAGTGACTTTATGTTCCTTATTTCGGTAGTTTTGATGTGAATTCTGGGTGATGGGTTACGACTTGTGATTTAGATATTCTACCGGTGTGTGAATTCAGTATGTATAGTGATTTCGTCGGCGAAATTGAATTAGTGGAAGGTTTCAGTTGGTATGATGTGTATGCTACTTGCAATTCAGAGCTGAGGATGGGATCCTCACGGATTCATGTGATTTGATGTGTTTGAATCGGGCTGCGTGCCGCGGTGGAAGTTATACCAGGATGAGATCCTTGTGATTGTTCATGGGTTTTGATTCTTCATTGTGGAATTGATTCGTAGTATGGTACTGATAGGGAGTTATGCATTCCAGGCTTGTTTGATGGTTCTCTTATATGTTTCTCCTTACATATTCAGTCATTTTAGTGTTGTGCTTAGTGAGTCTTAACTTGCGAGGTGTGTGCCTCAGTGGTGTTAGTTGTGACTTGTTGATTCGGGTGAATGGTTATGAGGTCTTTATGTTTATTGCATTATTGTCATCATTGTGAAGGTTTAAAACAGGGTTATAACGGATATGAGGCTAATTGCTAGTGCTGGATTTGATTTCGGGCAGCTATTGTGATCAGAGATGTGATTATGTGCAAATGTATGATGTTTTGCATTGTGTGCTGGTACTTTGTGGGTGTAGGCATAAGTTGTTGCTGCTGGTTGAGGCTGATACCGGGTGTGGATGTAGGAATCGGGTTTTTTGGAGATGAATAGATGGTGAAAATTTCGGTTCTAAGGCTTATTGGTATTGGTGGGAGGGATAAATGTCAGTTGAGATGGTGTCGTCGGGCTTATGCGGATTGGGGTGACATGGGTTCACCCCGCGGGTGTATGTAGAATGAATACATTCGATGTTTGATGACTTCGGACGAACGTTTGTTTAAGAGGGGGAGAATATAATGACCCGGCCGGTTGTTTTGAGAATTAACGTCCCGTTTGGTGGCTTAAGGCCTCGAGAAGCTTCGTATGCTAATTTTGGACTTAGGCGTCATCCGTATTTGGATTTGGAAGTCCGTAGGGTAATTTGAAGCAATTCAGCAAAAATTGGAAAGTTGAAGCTTTGGAAGGTTAAGAGGTTTGACCGAGAGTTGACTTTAGTGATATCGGGGTCGGAATGTGATTCTGAGAGTTGGATTAGCTCTGTTATGTCATTTGGAACTTGCATGCAAAATTGACGTCATTCCGGGTTGATTTGATGGGCTCGGCACGAGTTTTGGAAGTTGAAAGAATTAAAAGTTCTTAAGTTTGATTCATGGTGCGATTCGTAGTTTTGACATTTTTTGATGTGATTTGGGACCTCAAGCGGGTCCGTGTTGCATTATAGGTCTGGTTGGTATATTCGAACGGGGTCCCGAAGGGCTCGGGTGAGTTTCGGACGAGCTTCGGACCATTTCCTCATGTTTTGAAGAGCTGGTTCTGTCATCTGGTGTGCTTACATCACGTTCGCGTAGTATAATTTTGGAGGCAGGCACTATTGTTCTTCGCATTCGCATGTTACTACCCGCGATCGCGTAAGTGTGCATCCCCCTTTCCACACGTTCGCGTTTACTAATCCACATTCGCGTAGCATAGCTCAGCAGTTGGTTCCCTTTCGTGATCGCATTCTACGTTTCGCGATCGCGCAGCACGTTTCTTGGGGCATCAGTGTTTTCCCTCTTCGCGATCGCATGTACCTGTCCGCGATCGCGTTGTACAATTTCTGGCAGTGGACCTTTCCTTCTACGTGATCATAGTGCTTCTTCCGTGATTGCGATGTGAAAATACTTGGGCAGAAGAATATATCTTCCAAATCGAGGGTTTGGCCATTTTTACCAAATCTTGAGTTGTAGGTCTCGGTTTTGAGCGATTATTCGAGGGTTTTTCAAACAAATCATTGGGGTAAGTGTTCTTCACCCGAAATTTATTATATTCCACGATTCTACCTTTATTTTTATCCTATTATTAATGTTTTGAGTCTAGGAAAATGGGAATTTTTGAAGAAATCTTTCAAAATGTAAAATGATGATTTGAGGGAAGAATTGGTATAAAAGTGTGATAATTTTGGTATAGTTGAACTCGTGTCGGAATGGGTGTTCGTATTTTTTTAATTTTATCGGGTTCTGAGGCGCGGGCCCGGGGGTTGACTTTTTAGTTTTAATTAAAGATCTAAGCTTTATTGTCCGAAATTGTTTTCTATGAGTTTTATTTATGGATTGAAGTTATTCTGGCTAGATTTGAGCGGTCCGGAGGTTGTTTCAGTTGAGAGGGCCATTTTAGAGTATCGACCTAGCTTCTTTGAGGTAAGTATTTAACCTAACTTTGTGTGGGGTAACTACCCCTTAGGATTCAAGTCTTTGGTGCTAATTGTGTCATGTGAAGTCTGTGTACGCGAGTTAACGAGTACGTCTCGGGCTTATTTGTTGAAAGTTGACCCTTTTAGGGCTCTTAGGTTCTTATGTTCATTAGATACAGGGTTGTTTTTGTTATGTTAAGTTCCCCCATTTACAAGTTTCACCACTATGTGTCTTAATTGGAATTAACTGCTTCATGTTCCACCTTTATTGCCTATTTGACTTCTGTGTGCCTTAACTGAAGTTGTGGCCTCTTCGATTGCCATGCTATCCTTTCCTAATTGCTTATCCTTAATTGAAATTATCATTATCTCCTCTGTAATTATCTATCCTTAATTGAGGTTATGATTATCTTTTCCATTGCTTATCCTTAATTGAATTTGTTGTATCTCTTCGTAATTGCTCAAATCTAAATGAAGTTTAGTTATCCTTTATCATAGTTGCCTCATCCTTATTTGGAATTATTGACTCATGTTATCTCCCTGGTTGTCAAATTGTACTTTTGTGGAATCATTTGTTACATATTATTTCTCCCATGTTGAACTATTCTTATTGAGACTAGTATTCCCTATTGTGTTTATTCTTTGTGAGCTCGTTTTACTATTCTTTGTGACCCAAAGCTCTTAAGTTGATTTACTTGTCGTATTCTCGTGTTATTGTTATTGTTGTTGTTGTTGTACTCAGTTTGTTGAGCCGAGGGCTATGCGCAGTTGTGGTATTATCACTGTTTAGAGTAAATATTGTGAGATATGGGCACATGTTGTGAAATTCATTCTATTGTGATGTTGTGTTTTTGGCACGTGATATTGTTGGGAGATTTTGTTCGGGTGTTTTACGAGGTTTCTGCCGTGCTATTGTTACTTTTGATGATGCACATGTGGCATGAAAATGTGGGCTATATCGGTATGTTTGCCCATGTGGCGAGACAAGTTTGGAACATTTATATACGCGTGCGGCGAGACAAGGCGGGCATTAACTTATTTATTGCGCACGTTGCGGGACAAGGTGGGTTATGTCGGGGATGTATTTGTGATGACTTGGGATGGCCTGGGGGCATTGTTTTTGTTAATATTTGTGTAGTGGCGTGCCTAACTTGTGTGAGTTTTACCTTGTGCAAATTGTGGGAACCGTTTCTTATGTGTCGTGCATTTCCTCTACTCTTACTCTTTGGCCTGAACTGTGATAGAACACTTGCACAAGAATACACGTAATTAATCACCTTTATCGGTTTAATAAGGTGGATCCTGATGTTATTGACCATTCATACATACCCTCATCTACTTGCCTTTTATGTGAGAATGATTCTATTAGCACGTGCGTGATCCGTGCAGTTACGAGTTGTAATGAGGGCACAAGATGCCAAGTGATTAGGGCACAAGATGTCAATTAGGTTTGGTACCCCGTGGGGATTATTGGATAAACCTAGTGTGAAAGCGGTTATTATTATCGAGTTGCTACTTGACTTTCCTTTATTTGTTTTTCACAGGATTTAAATTGTGTTCAGCTTACTCTACTGTGTTATTACTTGTGGTGTCCTGCTGCTAATTTTTGCTTCTATTTCCTATTGCAAGCACCGTATTATTGTTGTCATTATGCATAGTCCTGTAGAGATATCGTACTCTGCTAGTTCTACACATGTACTTGTCCAGGTTATTTAGTCCAGTAGGTGTCTTGACTGTCCCTCGTCACTACTCCACCGGGGCTAGTCTTTATACTTACTGGGTACCTCTGTGGTGTACTCATACTACGCTTCTGCACATTTTGTGCAGATCTAGGATTTTTAGAGTTGGTTGATCGCTAGCTAACTGTATGGATATTGCTTTGGAGACTCAAGGTAAACCTGTTGCTGCATTCACAAGCCTCAGAGTCACCCTCTGTTATTGTACTTGCACTATTTTATCTCTAATTCGAGACAATTGTATTTAGAGGTTTTGTAGCAAACTCAGTAGAGCTTATGACTTGTACTATCGGGCTTGGGAATCGAAATTGTGTATAAGATTTTTATCCCATATTCTTCGTTGATGGTTGATTTCTTTTATTAATCAGTAAGTGTCAGGCTTGCCTAGCCTTAGAGACTAGGTGCCGTCACGACATCCTACGGAGGAAAACTGAGGTCGTGACAGCCTAAGACCACTGAACTTAGGCCACTCGATGAGGATGAAGATCTGTCTTTTGCTGTTGAGCCCTCCATCTCGGGACAGCCCGTGGCTGCCACGAAAGAGGAGAAGAAGAAAAAGAGAAAGTCTTTGGGTTCCCGGTACCCCGAGGGAATGAAGAAGAAAAGGACGGCCACCCGAGCCCGGAATCCCAAAAAGAGTACCAAATCCAGCGCATCGGACCCTGCCTATCTCTACTGGCTCAGGGATGAGCCCGAAGAAGATGACATATTCGTCTCCCATGGATCGACCCCTACCGGGGAGCAGGCGACAACCGGTAAAGAGGGCCATGAGGCCGATCCTCTTTAGGATCAGGAACCTCAGGGGGAGATGGAGGTTGTGACCTTCCAGGAAGCTGCTCCCATTCCTAAGGAGATGACTGGTGTCATAGACATCATATAAAAGCCCTCTTAGACCGAATCCATGCTCGAGGAGGCCCAGGCGGACAAAGAAAAATCAAGTGAGGGAGCGCAGGGTTCAGATGACCCCCTCAAATCCTTTTTCGATGGTATAGATATGTCTACATTGGAGGACATTTTTGGGTTGGGCGACTTAGAGATCCTGAAGAAGGAAGTGCCCTCGGGAACTAGCGGGCCGAGTTCGAGCCCAAAACTGGTAAAGTCGTTTCCTGCACCAAGCATGGACCCCGGCTGTAAGAGAACAGTCATTCTTACGGTCCCAGAGAATGCTCGGGTCCTATCCGCCCCAGTGGGCATAGCCAGCTACCTCAGACACCTGGTGACCAAGGAGGACCATGCAAAGATGAACGAGGTGGGTGCGTCAAGTCTTTTCAATTAGGCACAGCAAGTGCTGAACCGGGTAAGACATCAACACTTTTATGCACCTTTATGAATTCTCCTTAAGTTTTTATGTCTCTTATTGTTTTCGTTGCTTTACAGGCCTTAGTGCTTCATCACGAGAGCTTCCCCCGGTACCGCTTAGAAATCAGCCAGCTTGAGTTCGGTCTCAAAAAGGAGGTCCGGAAGAAGGACATGTACAGGCTTCTCAGTGAGCAATAGGGCGGGGCCCTCAAAGACTTTCAGGCCGAGCTGGACAAGGCTCAGAAGGAAGCTTCGACCCTGGAGTGGGAACATGCCGACTTGGTTGAAAAGGTAAAGGTCTTTGAAGCTAAAAATGAGGAGTTAGTCATGGTGTCTGACAACACACCTCGTAGGTCCAACAGAAGATCGACCTTATCGACCAACTCCTAGCCAAGATGAACAAGGTCAAGGCCATGGCCGAAGGGTGGAAAGGCAGAATGGACCTTCTGGCTTCGGAGAAGAAAACCGCAAAGGTGGAGCTGGCATCGGTTGAGAACTAGCTCCGAGTGGCAAAAGACAAAGCTAACAAATGGTCTCAGCTGAAAGATGATCTTTGAGCACAGTTGAGCTCGACTGTTGCAGAGCGGGATGCCCGCGGAAGAGAATACAAGACATTGAAGTCCAAATTGGACACAACTTCCGTTGATGCTGAGTAAATGGTGCCCCAATATAAGGCCGATGTGGAGGCAGCCGAGATCCTCCTAAAGACAAAGGACGAATACAGGAAGCGGCTATCCCGAAGGGATACCCTCAAAGATATCCACATCCGAGGCTTTGATTTATCGGTTGAGATCGAGGAAGCTAAGAAGCTCGAGGGTGAGGCAAAGGAGCTTTACGAGGCTCAGGGTGCTAAGGCTCTGAGGGATCTTAGAGCTCTGACGGTTTTGGTGACGAGTCGGGCCCCGGTGAAGACCATGCGTAGATGCCTCAGTGCTTTTTATGCTTTCCCTTATGTATATTTTTATTTTTGTTTATTTTGAGGCCATTTTTATTGGGCCTTTGTAAATATATTTCGGAATATATATGAAATTTTCTCTTTCTAGAAATATCGTGTCTTTACTTTTCAAGCATCTTTTTATAACTTTATTCATGTAATTGTTTTTATGCTTGTTGCTCCCAAATGCACACACAAGTATATGTGATCGACAAGTGATGAGTGGTGATTTTAACATTTATTTTAATCTCTTTTCTTTAGTTTTTGTATCCGTTAATTATGATATGAGGTTGTTTATGGTGTGTATTTCTAGATTTTCAGGTAAATAATGCCACGAAGAGAGTTGAAACCAAGTGAAGTGGAATTAAGCAAAACAAAAGAGTAAATTAAGTGCAAATTCCTTCAGTGATTCTGCATCTGCGGAACCCTGTGCGCTTTTGCAGCTTCGCATCTGCGAGGAAATGGTCTGCATTTGCGAAAGAAGACCTGGAAGCCAAACATCAGTTCTGCGACAGATATACCGCATCTGCGGTCGTGCTTCTACGCTTGATGTCCGCATCTGCGTTCGCGCTCCTGCGCGTGGATGTACGCTTCTGCGTAGTAGCCAGTGTTCACCAAATCTCGCTTCTGTGTGCTTTAATCCACATATGCGGAACCGCACCTGCGAGTATTATTCCGCAGGTGCAGTTTACGGGCTTCAGCTATGGACAGTCTTGGCATTTCACATTTTCTTCATTCCAAACCCACAAATACACGACCTAGCTTATTGGAAACACATCTTTGGCAGACTTTGACAGTCTCTAGACATTTTGGGCAGTTTTTGTCCATTTTTGGAGCTAGGGTTCTTGCACACACACTTGGGTCTTGAAGATTTGGATCTTTTGGTTGAGAATTTCTTACCCATTTATTTTCAATTCTTCATTTTCTTGCTTTGTATTGAATATCTAAGTGTGTAGTATTTTTTCCAGCATTTAAATCTTGTTTATGGGAATATTCATATTTAAAGTGTGGATTAAATACCTTGGTGTTCTTTTGTATTGAACGATTTTTACCTATTATGAAGTGAGTTATTGTTTCTTTAATTATTCTTGTTATTAAATGTTTCCAAAGGGATTAGCTAACCTTAGGACTCGCCCATTCACTTCGAATTAATTTTGAAAAAAATAATTCGAGGTTGGGAAAGATTAATTAACAAGAACTTGAGGTGTTAACCCTCATTTTATAGATTCTACCTAGGGATATGAATGAACTACTTGTAGCCATATTTGGGTGTGCTTAATCTCTTAATTATTTTAGGGATAATTCAATTAGAAAGTCTTGTTAGTCTTCGAGAGAAGCTAATATAAAATTATTACCCGAGGTTAATTAATAATAAACTCGCTCATATTTATAAAATCGTGAAATATATTGGATCGTTACTTGAGTGTAAATCCCAAAGCATCCATGCTTGTCGCCATTGATCATTTTACTTGCTTTCTAGGTTAGTTTATATTTTTGCAATTAGTTATAAATATTTTCTCAAAATATTTCTAAGTGTTTGGCTTAGCATAATAAGTGATAATTCTCTTACACGCCTAATCGCCTACATATTGTTCTCTATGGGATTCGACCCTGACTCATAGTTGGGTAAATTATATTGCATGTGACCATGTCCATTTATTTTTTAGTAGTTGATTTTGATGTCATCAACAAGTAATATAGGATTGTAAGTCCAGATATCGTACCCACAGGGACTTGTGATTAACTATCAACTAACTTAAACTAAGACAATTAATCTATTCAAGCGATTTTCTAAAGTATGAATATTTAACTAAAACAAATCTAGAATAGTAAACTATGAAATTAAAGGAAACAAGTCTCTGATCTTAGAGATGAATTCAATGGGAGAAAATATTCCGGAGCTATGGGTTAGCTAACAATCCCATTGAGTTTTTCACTTAAATCGTCTAATTAATTTATCTGGTTTATTGATTGACAGGGTTAATATTGCTTGTAGCCTTCTCCTGAAATACTACTCGCCTATTCAAGCTAACCTAACGCCTATATTCCTATGGAATTAGGATTAACAATAACACATTAATAATTTCCGTATAATAACCAAGCAAGGCGATTAGATATATCCTTATCCTAACCGCAAATCCGTTCCCGATGCTCAAGTTCAAGATCTTTCTCTACTCAATCTTATATGCAATCTAGAATTCCCTCTCCCGATTTCAATCCTAGATTCGTAGATAATATTTAATTGGTGATCAAGCAATCAAATAATTAAGCACAAGAATGAATAAATAAACCAATATGATAAAATAATAAGAACAATTCAAGCTTCAAACTACAACGTTCATGTAGCACCCAAAACTCTAGAACTAATAAACTATGACATTAAAGAAAGGAAGAGAAGAAAAACTGAGAATCCTTGCTCCAAGCGTGGTTTATGTTCTCCTTCTCCAAAGTGACGTGTTCTCCCTCAAAAATATGTTAGATACCCTCCAAACTAGGTTTAGACTTGCTTTTATACGAGTTGGGGGAGTCTTGGGCCGAAATACCCTTGTCCCGGGCGAAGTAGCAGATATTTCCCGTCATCAGCGCCCAGGGTAGCGTGGGGCGTTGTCCCTGGCACTGGAAAGTTGAGCACTCTGTAAACAGCGTCCCTGGTGGCGTGGGGCGCTGGAATTTAACATTTTCTATTTTTTCTCCGTTTTGGGTCTAATCTCGCACCTTTCGCCCCCTATTGCCTTCGGATGATTCCTACATATAGAAACACCACGAATTAACATAAATCAATACATTGGACACCCGAAATCAATAAGACATGAGTAAAACATGAGGTGATATACATATAAATATATATACTTTAAGTCAAATATCAACGCCTTAGCATAGAATCAAATGTAGTTATAGGGCCTTCATTTTTCGGAGGTCCGAACGGAGCTCGACTTCAATACATATTTGTTTGCTCGAGGATTTGAAACCTCAGTATGACCGGAAGCTTTCAAGATGCTTAAGTGATTTTAGACGATACTTTTGCCGAGGGTAACCTTTTTGCAGGTTTCGAGTTTTTACAAAGGCTTTACTTTCTGATTACGAGTTTCAAACGCCTCTGAGCCGTTCTTAAGGTGGTCATAGCCTTTTATATTTGGGCACCGCCTAATAGGTTTGGTACCTCCGGGATTCAGTAGCCCATGTTGTCCAAACTTTCTTCGGGTGACAGTCCCCAAGTAGGGGTAGCCCTTGGGCTTGATAGTCCCCGAGTAGGGGTAGCCTGTGGGCTTTCAGGATCCGAAATTGAAAAAACAAGAAAATTCATAATATCAAGGCAGAACTTTCTTTCATTTCTCAGTGTGTAAAGTACATGATCGAAAGCGCATAAAAGATGGTATCATGGCTAAAGTGGACTATGTGAGAACAGTTCATACAACCGTTTGGCCCTTACACTGAATCCTAACCACCAAGCCTTAGCTTCTAACATGCAAGGTTTTTCTTTTTTCCTTGCTAAAAATCTTAATCCGAGGGTAATGGCCCCCAGTATTCGAGGTCGAGCTTGAGAGGGCTCGGATACTATTGATGTAAAGTGAACGCTCATTAACTCTAGTTTGAGACCGGCCTTCGAATCTAAGTTGGCACATTTTACTGTTGTCTCGTTAAAAACCTTACCGAAAAACCCATTTTGGGACAAAACCGGTTCAAGGGATAAAGAGTGCAACACGTGCTTTCAGAACTAATAGCCACGTCCATCCTTGGTCGTTTGCCTGCAAATGTTAGTCTGATTCATAACATGATTAAAGAGTAATTGATTTCATACCTTAGCAGTTGTACCGCTTTAAATGTGTCACGTTCCAGTTGTTTGGTAGTTGCACATTATTTCTTGCTTCGAGTTTGTACGAGCCTTTGCCGGTAATTCCGATGACTTGATATGGTCCTTTCCAATTCGGTCCCAGTTTCCCCTCATTCGGGTTCCGGGTGTGTAGTGTCACTTTTCCTTAGTACCAAGTCCCCGATCTTAAAGTGTCGGAGGTTGGCTCTTCAGTTGTAGTATATTTCTATTAGTTGTTTCTGGGCAGCCAACCGGACTACGGCAGCCTCCCGCCTTTCGTCTAATAGTTCCAGGCTTGTGATCATGGCCTCTCCATTTGACTCTTCTGTCGTATATTGGAACCTGAGGCTCGGTTCTCCCACTTCGACTGGTATTAAGGATTCATCCCCATAGATCAATGAAAATAGGGTGGCCCCGGTACTAGACTTTGAGGTCGTACGGTATGCCCATAGGACCAGGATTTCCTTCCATTTCCCTTTGGCATCGGTCAACCTATTTTTTAGATTTTGAAGTATGTTCTTGTTTGTTGATTCTGCCTGTCCGTTTCCACTAGGGTGGTATGGTGTTGATTGTATCTTCTTAATCTTGTGATCTTCAAAATATTTATTTACTTTGCTTCCAATGAATTGTTTCCCATTATAGCAAACGATCTCGGCCGGTATCCCGAATCGACATACTATATGGTCCTAGATGAAGTCAATGACTTATTTCTCCTGGACATTTTCGAACGCTTGAGCTTCGACCCATTTGAAAAAATAATCAGTAATGAATAGTATGAATTGAGCCTTACTGGGTGCCCACGGTTGGGGACCGACGATGTCCATACCCCATTTCATAAATAGCCACGGGGACAAGACCGAGTAGAGTAGCTCTCCCGGTTGATAGATCATCAGCGCGTGTCTCTGGCAGTCGTTGCATTTTTGTACGAAGTCCTTTGCATCTTTCTCCATTTCGGTCCAGTAATAGACAGGCCTAATTAATTTCTGAACCAAAGATTCTGCCCCCGAATGGTTCCGGCAAGTGCCTTCATGAACTTCTCTCAAGGAAAATTCGGTATCTCCCGGTCCCAAGTATCTGGCTAGCGGGCCGTCGAATGTTCTTCTGAGCACAGCCCCTTCGACCAAGCTAAATCTGGCAGCCTTTGTATGCAGGGCCCTCCATTCTTTGGGATCCGAGGGCAATTTTCTGATTTTCATGTAGTCTATGTATTTGTTCCTCCAATACCAAGTTAAACTTGTCGAATTTACTTCGGCGTGGCCTTCTTCTATTATTGACTTCATGAGTTGTACTACCGTTCCCGAACTGAATTCATCAACATCGACCGACAAACACAAGTTAGCCAGAGCATCGGCCTCGCTATTCTGATCTCGGGGCACGTGCTGCAGGTTCCATTCCCTGAATTGATGCAGTGTTACCTGTAACTTGTCTAAGTATCTTTGCATTCGTTCCTCTTTCACTTCGAACGTCCCATTAACTTGATTCACCACGAGGAAGGAGTCTCACTTAGCTTCGATCACCTCGGCCCCAAGGCTATTAGCCAATTCGAGACCTGCAATTATGGCCTCATACTTGGCCTCATTTTTAGCCAATTTCACAGTTCTAATAGACTACCTAACTACATTCCCTATAGGGGGTTTTAACACGATGCCGAGCCCGGACCCCTTTGCATTCGAGGAACCGTCTGTGAAAAGGGTCCAAATTCCCGAGGTAGTCCTCGAGGTTAACAATAATTCCCTTTCGACTTAGGGTATTAAGGCTACCGTAAATTCAGCCACGAAGTCTGCAAAAATTTGAGATTTTATGGCGGTTCGAGGTCGATACTCCTTATCGTACCCGCTGATTTCGAAGACCCATTTGGCCAACCTGACTGAGATCTCGGGTTTGTGCATAATGTTCCT
>AWOL01S0074704.1:3946-29663 GCA_000715115.1 Nicotiana otophora | reverse complement strand
TGAAAAATACTTCGTATAGGGCAACACCTTCATTAATCCAAATTCTTGATAATTATATTAACTCCTCAATTTAAACTTATTTAATAAATATTTGCAGATGAGGATTCCATCATGAATTTAATTCCAAGAAAAATATCAAATCAACAAACACACGGAATTTACATAAAATCCAAGTGACACTAACACCAAATTATTATATAAAATACAAACATGACAAAAAAGGAATGAGGCGTGATAATTCAAGGATTTACTAAATGCCAACAATTATCCAATTTAATACATGAAAATGCCTAAAACTTTAAACCAATAAAATTTGTACATATAAGCCTGGGTATGTACTCGTCACCTCCCGTACACGTCTTCCAATCACACAATCTTTACATAAGACTCAATGCCTAAGGGGTAATTCCCCCACTCAAGGTTAGGCAAGACACTTACCTTTTTGAAGTTATGCCGATATTTCAAAATCGCCTTCTTGCTTGAATTGACCTCCGGACAGCTCAAATTTATTCAAATTAATTGTACAACTTCATTAAAATTCATCTAAAACAATTTCGGATAATAAAACACCGACTTATAATTTTATTCTAAAAAGTCAACCAATGTTCAACCATAATTTTCATGAAATCCGAACACCCATTATGATACGAGTTCAACCATACCAATTTTATCAAATTCCAATAACAACTCGACCTCCAAATCTTAAATTTTCATTTTTTGGAAGATTTTGCAAAAATCTTGATTTCTTCCATTTAAATCCGAAATAAATGATGAATATAACCATAGATTCATGAAATATAATCACTTTAGGATATAGAACACTTACCCTAACCGAGCTTGTGAAAAATCCCTCCAGAATCGCCTAAATCCGAGCTCCAAAAATCCAAAACGAAAATGACGAAATGACCATTATTGGTCCTTAAACATTCTGCCCAGTTTCCTCTTCTGCGGACATATTTGCGCTTCTGCGAAGCCACTTTTGCGAGACCCTTCTCTCTTCTGCGAAAGACCACTGCCAACAACCCCATCGCACCTGTGGAAGCGCTTGCGCTTCTGTGGTCAGGCAGGTGCAGAAAGTGCATCGCACCTACGACCTTTGTCCATTCCAGTCCAGGCCGCATCTGCGACAATTTTGTCGCTTTTGCAGTCGCGCATCTACGACCATTTCCATTGCTGGTGCGATTGTACTAGAACTGGAAAAACTCCAGAATTCCTTCAAGCATAATTTTGGTCTGTTTAACCATCTGAAACTCGCCCGAGGCCCACAGGACTTTAACCAAATATACCAACATGTCCCAAAATACAATACGAACTTAGTCGAGGATTTAAACCATGTCAAACAATGCCGAAATTACGAATCACGCATCGAATCGAATTATGAATTTTCAAATCTTTCAACTTCTATATTTTGTGCCGAAATGTATCAAATCAATCTGGAATGACTTCAAATTTTGTACACAAGTCATAAATGACGTAATGGAGCTGTTCCAATTTCCGGAATCAAAATCCAACCTTGGTATCAAAAATTCAACCTTCGGTCGAACTTTCCAAAAATCTTCTATTTTCCAACTTTGGCCAAAATGCGTTGAATTGTCCTACGGATTTCCTAATCCAAATCCGGACATACGCCTAAGTCCGAAATCACCATTCAAATCTATTCACATCATCAAAATTCCATTCTGGGTCGTTTGCTCAAAAGTCGACTCTCCGATCAACTCTTTCCATTTAAGCTTCAAAGATGAGAATTGTTCTTTAAATTTATTTCCGAATATTCCGAAAATTAAACTCGACCACTCCTGTGGGTCATAATACATATTGCGAAGCTGCTCGAAACCTTAAGTAACTGAACGGGGCATTAATTCTTAAAACGACAAGTCGGGTTATTACATTCTCCACCTCTTAAACATACGTTCGTCCTCGAAGGTGCCAAGAATCTTTCTGAGGACATTAAATTACTGAGTGTATTCTTACACACATTCTCACGGGTGATTCTACATCACCGTAAATTTAACAGGGGTCCGAAAATACCATCTCATTGGAGGTTATTTCTTTTATCCATACTTATAAACTTTAAAACCAATTTCTTACACTCCAAACATTTTCAAAGGCTTGATTTTCACATCAATACCCGGTATTAGTCTCAACTGGCTATAGCAACCTGTGCCTACGCACGCATCAACTTTCTTGATAGTGCTGAAGTACTTCAAAATTTTTTGGGGTGTTACATTCTCTCCCACTTAGGATCATTCTTCCTTGAATGAGAAGTATAGTCCACCCTCAAACACATAACATAACTTATCTCTTCTTTCGCACCTCTCAATTCCCCAAATTTTACTAACTCCCAATTTTTTATTTTTTATTTTTCAAAAATTTTGGCAGAGTCTCCCCTGTAAATGGGGCCTATCCACCTGTCAAAGTAACACCAAAACAATTCCTAACAACACATCCACAATCCAACAAAGCACTACAATGTATATATTGATAACACTAATCTCAGCATTACAAGCATTGCATTATCATAATGATATCGGGACATGAGGCACATCATATGTATGTCCATCACCACATCTCTGGTCTTAATAGTTGTTCATAATCGATTACAACATCGCCAATTAACCTCATATTAACCAAAACCTCGTTTCAAATTTTCACAACACTGATAGCAAAATATGAGTCATGAAAACCTCATAACTATTTACCCGACTTAATGAGGCACATTTAACGCCGCCTGGGCACTCACCTCGTGGGCTAAAACTCAATATTTTCTTCCCAATTATGGATAAATATGCACAGAAACACATAAAAGAATTATCAAACAAGCCTAACAGGCAGGACTCCTTATTAATACTATAGTACAAATTTTAATTTCATAAATGGAGAATTTAAACTCATAAACCTTTTCACCACAAGGACCTCGTCCTTACATAACTTTCACCGCGGCTCGTAGTCCAGTTTAAATATTTCACCACATAGAAAAATGTGAGGATCTCGTCCTTAACTACGAATCGCAAGTATTTTACACATTGTGCCAACTGAAATTTTTTAATTTCCTTTCTTTCTTCTTTTCAATAAATTTCGTAAATAAATTCACGGTACATAATGAACCCTCATACCAATAGGGCATATAATGCATAAAATTGAGATCAATTATTCCGAAATCACATCAAAAGCCACTGTAGTGCTTAATAATAAGTCACTTTTGGACTTATAGCCCTCAGTAGTGTACAAAACAAAAATGATAGACACGGGCTAACATCTTAAAATCTCCCAACAGGGATAAAAACGGGAATGGAGTACAAATTCTCTAATCCACCATATATAAGGAGAATGAAAGGAGTTCTCACCTCGATAATCGGAATCGAATCAAAATAAGAATGGTGCACTTTTTATTATAAATTAAATCATACCTGTAACTACACCATCTGGTGTATCGGCCTCAGCCAATTCATAGCAATTATATCAACGGGTCGGGCCTCCACCTCTTAGGCTCCCTCTACTCTCCTGTCCTCTACCCCTAACTGGCTATGCACGTGGAGTATTAACTGGAATAAAGATTATAGCATGAGTGTTCTGATGAAATCCGCCCCTTCCAAGTCTCGGACAATTTCTCTTGATGTGTCTAGTATCACAACTCTCATAACAAACCCTCTGCGGGCACGGCTGCTCATACTGAATCTCTGCCAGATAACTGTAATAACCACTGTAAGAACCCTGTGCTAGTGGTGCACTAAAAGTATTAACTGAAGCACTACGTGTATTCCGAATTACGGACTGGGCTGACCGACTGCTCGAGCCTCCGCCATGATGAGTCATAGCTACAGAGTAGAATCCACTAAATCTTCCAGAGTTCCGAGACCTTTTGGACTCATTAGCCTCTTTCTCCTCACTTCAAAAACGTTCTAGCATACTAGCAATCTATACTACTTGCTGAAATGGAATGTCAGTCTGCAACTCTCGAGCCATACATATTTAAAAATCATAATCGAACCCTTCAATTGTAACGATCCGACTTATCGTTTTAAGAATTTATACCCCGTTCAATGACTTTTGGTCATGAGCAACTTTTTGATATGTATTATGACTTGCTTGTGTGGTCGAGTTTGGTTTTCGGATGATTCAGGATTAAACTGAAAGAACAATTCTCATTTTTGAAGCTTAAATGAAAAGAGTTTACCAGAGTTGGATTTTTGATAAAATGACCCCGGAATGTAATTTTGATAATGCCAATAGCTTCATATGGTGATTTTGGACTTAAGCGTATGTCTGGATTTGGATTTGGAAGTCCGTAGGGCAATTTGACGCATTTTGGCAAAAGTTGTAAAATGGAAGATTTTTAGAAAGTTTGACCGGGAGATGATTTTATTGATATCGGGGTCAAAATTCGATTCAAAAAATTGGAACATATCCATTATGTAATTTATGACTTGTGTACAAAATTTGAAGTCATTCCGGATTGATTTGATACGTTTCGACGCAAAATATAGAAGTTGGAAGATTTGAAAACTCATAATTCGATTCGATGCGTGATTTGTAATTTCAGCATAGTTTGACGTGGTTTAAAGCCTCGACTAAGTTCGTATTATATTTTGGGACATGTTGGTGTTTTTGGTTGAGGTCTCGGGGGCTTCAGGCGAGTTTCAGATGGTTAAATGGATCAGAATTGTTGTTAAATGAATTTTGGAATTTTTCCAGTTCTGGTGCAATCGCACCTGCGATGGAATTGGTCGTAGGTGCGCTAGCGCAAAAGCGACAAAATGGTCGCAGATGCATCCTAGACTGGAATGGGTAGAGGTCACAGGTGCGATACATTTTCCGCACCTACGTGCCCGAAGAAGCGGAAGCTCTTCCGTAGGTGCGAGAGGGCAGTGGCCTCTGGACGTCGGAGAAGCGAGAATTTTCTCGCAAAAGTGAGCTCACAGGTGCGACAAATGTGACCGCAGGTGCAAAACTGGGCAAAAACATAAGGATTGAACTTGGTCATTTTTTCATTTTCGTTTTGGATTTTTGGAGCTCGGATTTAGGCGATTCTAGAGGGATTTTTCACAAGCTTGGTTGGGGTAAGTGTTTTATAGCCTAAAGTGATTATATTTCATGAATCTATGGTTATATGCATCGTTTAATTCGAGTTTAATGGAGGAAATTGGGATTTTGTAAAAACTTAAGATTTGGAGGTCGAGTTGTTATCAGAATTGGATAAAATCGCTATGGTTGAACTTGTATCGGAATGGGTGTTCGAATTTCGTGAATATTATGTCGGGTTTCGAGAGGCGAGCCCCGCGTTGACTTTGGTTGACTTTTTAGAATAAAATTTTAAGTCGGCGTTTTATTATCCGGAATTATTTTCGCTAAATTTTAATGAAGTTGTACAATTAATTTGGATAGATTTGAGCTGTTCGGATGTCAATTCAAGCAAAAAAGCAATTTTGGAATATCGGTCTAACTTCAAAAAAAGTATCTTGCCTAACCTTGAGTGGGGGAATTACCCCTTAGGCATTGAGTCTTATGTGGAAATTGTGTGATTGGAAGCCGTGTACGCAAGGTGATGAGTACATACTCGGGCTTATATATGCAAAATTTATTGGTTTAAAGTTATAGGCATCTTTATCTATTAAATTGGATAATTGTTGGAATTTGGCAAATCCTTGAATTATCACGCCTCATCCCTTATTTGTCGAGTTTGTATTTTATATAATAATTTGGTGTTGTTGTCACTTGGATTTTATGTGAGTTCCGTGTGTTTGTTGATTTGATATTTTTCTTGGAATAAAATTCATGATGGAATCCTTATCTGAAAATATTTATTAAATAAGTTTAAATTGAGGAGTTAATATAATTATCAAGAATTTGGATTAATGAAGGTGTTGCCCTCTACTGAGTATTTTTCACCTCTGTTGATTGTTTTGAGGTTTTATATATGTTGTGTGGAGCATTGGGCTATATTGATTCTGCTACATATTTGGATTTTGGTTGTGGTCAGTGTTAAATTGTGGTATGAATTGTTGTATTGTGTTGTGGATTAAACACTCTCCTTGATGTTATTTATGCTTCCTACCTTGCTTGTTAATGATATACATTTTCTTGGTAAGGAAGAGTGTAAAGCACGAAGGGTGATGCCGTGCCATTTGAATTATATTATCATGTGAGGGAGAGTGTAAAGCATGAAGGGTGATGTCGTGCCATTTGAGAGTGTAAAGCACGAAGGCCGATGCCGTGCCATTAAGAGTGTAAAGCACGAAGGTTGATGTCGTTCCATTTCATTTATATTATCAGGTGAGGATGTGAGTAAAAGCACGAAGAGTGATGCCATGCCATTATTTTTATATTATCATATAGTCATGGCACGAAGGGTGTTTCCGTGCAGGCGAGGATGAGAGAAATACATTATATTCTGATATCGTTTTGTTGTGTATACATTAATGCCTTTATCTTGAGATGTTATTGTGCACCTATGTTTTCTATGTGACTTGTAGTCATTGTTGCTTCCTGTGTGCCTCCACTTTATTTCTCTTATTGTTATTGGCATTTCTCCCACCTAGTTGGTACTGTTATATGTATGCACAGTGAGAAAGATATAAATTCATGAAGGGTGTTGCCATGCCAATCGATTTGATCTACATATATAAATTGGGTGAGAATGAGATAAGTGTACGAAGGTATTGCCGTGCCATTTGATATGATATGTTGAATATATTTCTTACGCCAGGAAAGTTAAATGAGGTGTCACATGATGACTGTTATTTGGAAATTATATGTTAGAATGAAAGTTATTTGAAAGAATTATATTAGAAAGATATTTACTTGAAAGAAGTATATTTGAAAGATATTTACTTGAAAGAATTATATTTGAAAGATATTTACTTAAAAGAATTATATTCGGAAGATATTTATTTGAAAGAATTATATTCGAAAGATATTTATTTGAAAGAATTATAATGGAAAGATATTTATTTGAAGGAAGTATATTCGAAATATATATATTGAAAATAATTATATTCTAGAGACTTGTATTGAAAAACTTATAGATAAAAGATATATATTTTGAATGACTTGATTAATTGGTTGTACCTGTGTTTATTATTCGTTTGAGCAATATTTATGGTGTTCTTGTTGCCTTGTTGTTTAAATCACTAGTTGATTGTGTAGCTGTCACTACTATTTATTTTCTATTATTTTTGTATGCTATATTGCACAGGTTATTTGACTAGTGAGTGTCTTGACTATACCTCGTCACTACTCCACTGATGTTAGTCTTGACACTTACTGGGTACCGACAATGGTGTAATCATACTACACTTCTGCACATTTTTGTGCAGAGCCAGGTGTTGGAGATATCGGACTCAGACATAGTTAAAATGTGATCGCAAGGATTCAAGGTAGAGCTGCATGGTCGTCGCAGTCCCTTATAGTCTTTCCATTTATTGTTAATTATTAATCAAACAGTATTGAGTATTCGATCCTTGAGATCATTCCATATATTCAGTTAGAGTTCGTGACTCAGTATTACCAGTCTTGGGAGGTTGTTATATTTGTAATTATTTTCGCTGTTGGTTTCGACACTTGTATAAAATTATATGTTTCAAAAATAAAATTGTTTGAATTGTTTATTATAATCGGCTTACCTAGTCTTAGAGACTAAGTGCCATCACGACGCATGTGGCGGGAGTTTTGGTCATGACAAGTTGGTATCAGAGCTCTAGGTTCATAGGTTCTACAAGTCACGAACGATTTTAATAGAGTCTTGCGGATCGGTACAAAGACATCTGTACTTATCTTCGAGAGGCTACAGAGCTAGTAGGAAAAATTCACCTCTTTCATTACTTATCGTGCGGCATTTATTCAACTTGAAGCATATATCTTATGTTCTTTTGCATCCACTCGTGTATGAAATTGTGCACTCGGTATCAACTATGCGCCAACGGTTTGTGATACTTAAAAGGGGTTATAAGGGTGCCAGGGTTGCTCAACCATTGTTACAATGTGTCGTCCAGAACGAGGATGCGGAAGTATTTAGAGATCATTCAGTTGTGCACATGGGGGTGCAGCAGGTTCTGACATCTGGTTGATAAGTATGATCTTAAGAAGGTTTAATTAATTGCCTAATTGTCACAATCGTGGTAGGGTCATGAGGTGGATGTAGATATGAAGATAGTTGGTTGTATTAGAGAGTATGTAGTTTGTATAGGATTTCTACTTAGCGAAGAGTACATACTAGAAGCAAAGCCAATGGAGGAAGCGAGTTTAACTGTCACGAGGATGACATGTACCAAATAAATTGCTTGAGGTGTCTTATGACCGATGTCGTACGAGCGATGAAGGTTAGTATTGTGGATCATCAGAATGTGTCCTATAGGATCGCGCCAATTGAGGGGAGTCAACTATCAATGATTAGATTGCGGGGTCATATGTTATATCAGTTTTGGCCTTAGATGTATTTATGTGGTATTGAAAGGTTATTCGAAACTTGTATATGATTAAGAGATAAGATTTGTATGGGATGATACTGGGGCTTGTGGTATTCCCGCGTCCTTAATAATTATACATTTCAGTACCAGCGGGGTCACAAAAACAATTTCAGAATATTTGGGGTGCTACAGTAAGTTCTTTTAATTCACCACCGGCACGGGGCTCTTACAATGGTTATTCCAGTTATCCGGCGGAGATTCAGTATGAGCAGCCGCGCCCGCAGAGGGGTTGTTATGAGAATGAGGATACTAGATACATCAAATGTAATGACCCGACCGATCGTTTTGATCTATAGCGCGTCGTTCGGCAGTTTGAAGCCATGAGCAGCTTCACTTCAGGTATTATGACTTATATGCGTAGTCGAAATTGAGATTCAGGGAGTTCAGAGTTGATTTGGAAAGCAAATACTCCTTTCGGAAGCAAATACGGCCTTGGAATCGGGATTTGAAGGTTCCAGCAGGTTCGTATGATGATTTCGGACTAGGGCGTATGTTCGGATAGGGTTTTGGATGCCCTGGGAGCGTTTTCGGCACCTATTGTGGAAGTTAACATTTTGGAAGAATTCCATAAATTTGGGTTGAAGTGCATTTCAATGTTAGTAATGTCCGTTTTGGATTTCGTGCCTGGGAATAGCTCTGTGTGGTGATTCTGGTATTGGGAGCGCATCCAGAAGTGGATTTAGAGGTCCGTAGGTCATTTTGGGGTCATTTGGCGAAAGTTGGAAATTTGGATAATTTTGAGAAGTTTGACCGGGAGTGGACTTTTTGATATTGGGGTCGGATTCTGATTTCGAAAGTTGGAGTAGGTCCGTAATGTCAATTATTACTTGTGTGCAAAATTTGAGGTCAATCAGATGTGATTTGATAGGTTTCGGCATCGAATGTAGAAGTTGAAATTCTAAATTTCATTAAGCTTGGAATGGGGTGCGATTCATGAATTTGACGTTGTTTGATATGATTTGAAGGCCCGACTAAGGTCGTAATGTATTTTGGGACGTGTTAGTATATTTGGTTGAGGTCCCGAGGGCCTCGGGTGGATTCTGAATGGTTAACAGATCGAATTTGGAAGTTGAAGAAGTGTTGAGGCAGCTGATATCTGGTGTACCCGCACTTGCGAGGTTTTGACTGCAGGTGCGGAGGGCGCAGAAGCGTCATTAGAGTCATAGAAGCAGAGCAGTCTAGCCAAGTGAAGGACCGCAGGTGCGAAGGAGTTGACCGCAAAAGAGGAAGAAGCCGCAGAAGTGAAGGGAACCTCGAACCTGCGAAGCCGCAAGTGCGGCTATTATTCCGCAGGTGCGGAAATATCGCTGGGGCAGAAGGGTTTTTATAAAAATGGGGCTTGGCCAATTTTTCATTGGTTTGGACGCTTTTGGAGAGTTTCAAGGGGAGATTTGCATCAAGCAATTCGAGGTAAGTGGTTTTTTCCCATTTGTGAGTTAAATACATGAATTATACATGGATTGGAACATGGAAATTAGTATATATCATGGGGTTTTTGGTAGAAAACCTAGAATTTGGCATTTTGGTTTTTGATGATGAATTTTGGCATGGAATTGAGAATAAACTATATATTTGAGTTCGTAAGGTTATGGGTAAAGTTTATCTTCGAAAAGTTTTGGAATCCGGGCACGTGGGCCCAAGGATGATTTTTATCGACTTTTCGATCGGGGTTAGAAATTCTTATAAATTTGATTATATTGAGTATTTGAGTATATATTAATGGGTTTGCATAATCATTGGCTAGTTTTGGAGCGTTGTGCATCGATTCAAGTTGTATGAAGGGCTCGGAAGCCGGTTATGAAACTTCGGAGTGAGGTAAGTCTCCTTTCTAACCTTGTAAGAGGAAATTAACCCCATAGGTGAATTAAATAAATATTTGTACCTAATTGTGGGGCTACGTATGTACGAGGTGACGAGAGTCCGTATGTAGCTATTATTATGCTATTGTCCGGGTAGTTTAGGACCCTATCATGCTATACTTAGAATGTTTATGCCCTTACTTGCTAATATAATCACTTAGTCATGATAGAAATTGATAAAAGAATTGTATAGGGTTAAATTCACTTACTTGAAGGTTTGTATGAGATACTCGACTGTAAATGAGAAATTTGTGTTGTCTTGAAAATAATTGTTATTTGTGGATCGTGCCGAGTGACAATAGATGCATCTATGGTTCTCGCCATTCGACCCTCTGGCAGTGCACAATTTAAATATTATGTTGGATCGGGCTGTACGACCTTGGCATGATTTGCGCATGCTTGTATTGCTTGCCCTGAAATTTATGACAATTCATATAGCCTCACTGGCAGGAGATATAAATTGTTAAAAGATAAAATTAAATTTGGAGATTCCTTAATTATAAAAGAATTGCTTACTTACTTCAAAATAATGAGCTTACAGTCGTTCTACGAAATCTATACTTAATCATACCATTGGTATTTTATTTATAGCCCATAGTAAGTGTCCTAGTCGACCCCTCGTCACTACTTCTTCGGGGTTAGGCGTGATACTCACTGGGTACGCGTTGTTTTCGTACTCATACTACACTTGTTGCACGTTTTGTGCAGGTACACAAATGACTAGTGGCCTTGTGGGCGCAGAGGTGCGGTTATTACGGGGACTTAGGTGAGCTGCATCTTATGTACGACCCGCAGCCAACAGAGTCTCCTTTAGAGTATTGTATTTTCTTTCCTATCCAAATTTGTAATCCGAATAGTCATTGTATTTTATTTTAAATTTCTAGAAAAGGCTCATACACTTGTGGCATCGAGTTCTGAGATGATTATGGGATGTTTAGTATTGAAATTGGAAAACATTGTTATCTATTCTGTAAATTCATCTTTTACTAGTTAAATTGAAGTAAATTTACGATTTCAAAAATATTAAAAATGCGAATTTAATTGACTATTTAGTGTTGTCTTGCCTGACAGTGGTGTCTGGCGCCATCACGACCTTTAACGGATTTTGGGTCGTGACAACATGGTATTAGAGCACTAGGTCCACTTAGGTCTTATGAGTTATGAGCAAGTCTAATAGAGTCTTGCAGATGGGTACGGAGTCGTCTGTACTTATCTTTGAGAGGCTACAGGGCTGTTAGGATCAATTCCCTTCTTGATTCCCCATCGTGCAATTTGATTTCCTTTGAGGCTTATGCCTTCATTTCTTTCCCAATTCAATCTTATGCGACGTGAAACGCTGGTTATCAATCGGGAATTGAGGAATTGTAATGGTACCACAGATGTGGTGCGGGATGTTTCTCCCTGCGTAATTGATTGGGCTATTGTCGTCGCCTTGCGGAAGGATATTACGTCATTTCAGCTCAGTAGTTGTACTTTTGAGAGCTTTGAGGTTATGCACAGGTTGCTATAATGCTCATGAGTTGTTATCGCACAATATTGATGTGATGGTTGGATGCTTGCCTATGTGTCTGGCAGTGAATGACTTGAAAGGAGGTTTAGTCGGTGCATGATTCAGAGATTCGGTATTTCATCGTCCTCGATTAGTTATGATGTGTTAAGTTTGCCGGTGTTATGGTTTCCCTCAATTCTCCTTGGGGCAGGGTATTATAAATGGTGTCGAGAAAGCAACTGTCAGAGGTCGCAGTGCGCAATGTTTCAGGATCGAATCGGCATTCCTGGTATTGATGGCTCGAGAAAGATGATTTCCAAAAAGGTTTAAAGTTGGTAGCAATCTATCAGTTCAAGTGCTACAGAGATAGATTTTGTATTTAAGGCAGATTTTGTATTTAAGGCAACAACTGGGCAGCGAAGCATGAGGAAGGACATGTGGGAGGTGTCTTACAGTGGTTAAAATTCTAGAAGGCCAAGTGTGAGAAACAGAAGTCGAGTAGCTACTTAAAGAAGAGAGGGTTTGACCAAAGTGGGAGAATGGCAAAGTAGCATGTGGGTTCTGTGATAGGATAGCTACATGCCTTGAGGAAAGTTTAGAGTTATTTGGGAATTATGGTGGACGGTGATTGGGTCTACGAACGTATTTTGAAATATTGGCTATTATACGGCGGGAGATTGGATACAACAAAAAGAAGTTGCTTGATATGAAGAAAGATACAACATGACTTTGGATTTTAATGTATTGTCGCACCTTTAGTTGACGTCCATGAGGAGTGAATGGACTGGCGCAACTGGTGAATGAGCACGGGCTCAGGATGGGTTACTGATTTCATAGTTATTGTACCTAGTGCAGTGACATTGGATAATGTCAGCATGGAATTTCGACAGGTGGGTTATCTCCTGTGAGGAGGTCTGCGGTCGCATGGCTGACGAAGTTTTTACGAAGAATTTTACTGGCTATCCGGTGAGAGGTTGAATATGAAAACACAACTAGTGATTCAGATCTTCGTAGTCTGCTAACCCGGCCCGAACCTGTAATTTAACAATAAAAACACATGAATATATTAGTAAAAACATTATAAAACAATAAATGCAAAAATAACAAATAACTCTTACCTGTTACCCTCAGGGACTACGATGATCCTGCCATAACGATCATAATGCACTACCTCTGGATCATCATCCCCAGCATGTGTATCAGAGGCATGTATAGACAATGTAGGGGGCTCAGAGCTACGGTCTCGCAGGCAAAGCCTTGATATGGATGGAGTCGATGATGAAGATGGCTGCGATCCTTGTGACTGCGACATAGCTAGATACGATTCATGTGGCTATGATACTGATGGCTGTGACCCGAGTGGCTGTGATATGGATGGCTGCGATCCATATGGCTGTGATATGTAGGGATGCGATCCACGTGGCTGTGATGAAGATGGATGCGATCCACGTGGTTGTGAGGCAGCTGGACTATATGTTGGACGTATAGTCCTATGGCCCTGTGATAGAAGACCTGGTGTCTGGATGAAGGTGTATGCCTCGTGATGCTGTGGCAGCTCAGTATAGCCGTGTGGTAGAGGATAAGACATAGGCATCTCCGAAGAGGGTGGAAAAGAGGGAGTATTATTATCCTCAGATTTTACCCTCCTCTTTCCCTTCCTAGCCTTTTCTCGACCCCGAGAACTAGTAGGGGCATTGTTACCTTGACCCTTGCCTGCCATCTGTATAGTATAATACATATTTAGATTGAAACATATAAGAAACAAGTTATAACACGAGAGTGCTTTAAAAAAGTAACTTTTTAATCCTCGTCGACGTATTGTTCCTCGTCCGAGAATTCCTCGTCCTCACTTGTATGAATTCCACCAGATGATTCTTCATTCTCATTTTCTATAATTGTTACTTCATTTATATCAACTTCTTCCAATATGCGTTCAGGATGTTCCAAATTATTTTTTAACTGATCGTCCACTATTTTGGTGAACACTTGAGATATCGTTTTGATATGCAACATCTAACACATTCTCGACTTACACCCTACCTACATGCTTAGTTTTGATTGCAACCCACCAATCGGACTTATTCTGCCGCAATAGATAAGGAGCATAAAACACTTGCCTCACGTTATGTGCAATTTTGAAAGGATCATTGCGATCATACTCCCTCGTATGATTAACCTCAATTATGTTGTATTGGTAGTGTACTCTTGTACCTCTTGTTGAATTTTGGTCAAATCACTTGCATCTAAAGAGTATCAATTTCTTATATGGCCAACCTGTATATTCTAGTTGTAATATTTCTTTGACCATACCATAATAATCAATATCTCCAACTTGGTTGCCATCACCACCTTGAACCCACACCCCATTGTTGTTGCTATTTTTATTTTTAGTGCAATTCTCTGTATGAAACTTATAACCATTCACCACGTCCTTAGACATTGTTGTGACCTGAAGTACAGGTCCCCAAGATATATCTTTCAAAAATTGATTTATACCATTATTTGGATTATTTACCTACATAGTGTTAAAAAAATCATAAGTTAGCATACCGAATATATATATATATACACACACACACTCTTTAGAAGAACATTATCAGGATAAACTTACAAACTATTTGAACCACGTATCAAAACTAGTATATACAACATCATGGCCAAATTGACCCATGAAGTGACTGTGACACATCAAATATTTTTAGTAGTTGCATCAATATGTAATCACAGTAAATTTTACATTTTGATAAAAAAATAAATCAATACTTACTTAAGAAATGGTACAACTTCGGGACAATTTAGCAACACATGAATTGTAGCTGACTTGTACTCCATATCACTCAAACTTTTCTTTCTAACATCCTTAGAGCATCGGTCTGGTTGATTGAATATGGACATTGGTGGATATAATGGATCATTCACACATTCGGCAGTGTGCCTATTGGGCCTATTCCTAGAACATATCACGTTACTCTTAAAATAATAAGAACAAAAATGTGCAGTTTCCTTTGCAAGATAGGCTTCGCATATAGATCATTCAATCCTATTCCTCTGCTTAACAAATTTTTTGCATTTTCCAATTATCCTACATAATGTCATGTTAGCCAAGAACATTCAAATAAATTAAAATATTACATCAAACTTATAATATTACCTCACAAAGAGATACATCCATCTACATTGAACATGCCCTCCAAGTCGTGCCTTGTGTACAAGGTGGATTGGAAGGTGTTCCATCACATCAAAGAAACCACATGGAAATATTTATTCCATCTTGCTAGAAGTTATACGAATGTTCTAATCCATCCGAAGTATGTTTTTTTCCCTTAAGGTGGTAGAACACAAGTCTTTAAAAAATAAACTAATCTCTGTGATGGGTTTTCAAATTCTTTCAGGCAAACCACAAAATGCAACAGGCACTAAGGTCTCCATGAAAACATGACAGTCATGACTTTTCGAATGGCTCAAGTTCCCTACCTCCATATCTACTTTTTTCCTAGATTCGACGCATAATCCTCAGGCATCTTTAATTTCATAATCCAATCACAAATTTGTCGTCTTTCCTCCAAAGTGAATGTGTAACTTGCTTTGGGCTTGAATACCTTGCCATTGTTCATTGTCTGCAAGTATAATCAGGTTGCCTGCAATATTCTTATAAGTCCATTCTAGCCTTCGGATTATCTTTTGTCTTACCTTTAACATCCATCACTGTATCGAACAAATTGTCAAAATAATTCTTCTCAATATGCATGACATCAAGATTGTGTCGGAGAAGATTATTGTCACGGCCAAAAATCCTAATCTGTCATGACGGCGCCTATCTCGATACTAGGCAAGCCGACAACATCAATAACCCACGATTTCCTTTAAGTTTTAAAACATAATATTTAAATACGATATAAAATCTCACAAATACCGATACGAACACTCCCAAAACTTAGTGTCACTGAGTACATGAGCATTTATATATTACAAGTCTAGAAAATACGGTCTATAATAATCTGAGACCAAATACAATAAACAAGAGGATAGGGAAGGAGAGACAAGGTTTGTGAAACATGGCAGCTACCTCTGAATCTCCGAAAAAATCAACTGTGTGAAAGAATCAACACCCCCTGTGTCCGGGATCACCTAGATCTGCACACGAAGTGCAGGGTGTAGTATGAGTACAACCAACTCAGCAAGTAACATGTAATAACCCGGCCGGTTATTTTGAGAATAATAGCCCCGATTCCCTATTTATTGTTTTCCCCATATCTTTTTATGCTTATGAGACTTGTCGGGAGGTTTTGTTTTTGGTTTCGAAGTGTTTTGGGATACTTAGTCCCTAAAACGGAAGCGTAAGTCTTAGGATTTTGACCGTAGTTGGACTGTATGAAGACGACTCCAGAATGGAGTTTCGTCGGTTCTGTTAGGTCTGTTAGGTGATTTTGGACTTAGGAGTATGTTCGAAATGTGTTTTGGAGGTCTGTAGCTCATTTAGGCTTGAAATGGCGAAAGTCGAATTTTTGGAGATTTGGACCGGTAGTGGAATTTTTGATATCGGGGTCGGATTCCGATTCCATAAGTTGGAGTTAGTCCGTAATGTTGAATATGACTTATGTGCAAAATTTGGGGGTCAATCGGACGTGGTTTGATAGGTTTCGGCATCGATTGGGGAAATTTGAAATTTCAAGTTCTTTACGTTTGAATTGGAGGGCGATTTGTGATTTTAGCATTGTTTGATGTGGTTTGAGGGCTCGACTAAGTTTGTATGGTGTTTTAGAATTGGTTGTTATATTTGGTTGAGGTCCCGGGGGCCTCGGGTGTGTTTCGGATGCTCAACGGGCCATTTTGGACTTAAGGAAGATAGCAGATTTTCTGGTGTTTTGTTGCAGACTTTTTCTTCATCGCGTTCGCGAGGGAGGTCTCGCGATCGCGTAAGACAATCTTAGAGGCCGGATAAAGTTGTTCTTCACGTTCGCGAATTTGAGAACGTGATCGCGTAAGCTTGCTGGGCGAGAGGATGGAATTGTTCTTCGTGTTCGTGTATAGGGGCATGCGAACGCGTAGTGAAGTCAGGTGGTGCTTCGATAACGCAGAGACAAGGTCGCGTTCACGTAGGGTTAAGTGGACCAAAAGTTGGGCCACGCGCTTTGCTCATCGCGAACGCGTGAGGACGTTCGCGATCGCGTGAGTCTGAGAGCCAGAGCATCGCGTTCGCGTGGTGTTTTACGCGTTCGCATAGAGTTAATTTCTGGGGCAGCAAAATTGTTCTTCGCGATCGCGAGACTATTTCCGTGATCGTGATTAAGGAAATGTCTGGGCAGTATTAAAGTTTCCAAAAATGGGGGTTTTGCTATTTTATCAAAAACTTGAGTTGGGAGCTCGGATTTTGGACGAGAGTTTTAGGGATTTTCAGAGATATCGATTGTGTAACGATTTTTAACTCCTTTATGGTTATATTCCACTAATCTATGGTTGATTTCATCATTTAATTTCGGATTTTGGAGTTTAAATTGGAAAAAAATTGGAAGAACTTCTTCAACAAAGATTTCGAGTTTTGAAAGGGGATTTGTGGTCGGATTGGAGTAATTTTTATATGGTCAGACTCATGAATGAATGGGTGTTCGTATTTTGTGACTTTTACCCGATTCCGAGACGTGGGCCCAGGTCGACTTTTTAGGACGGATTTCGGAATTTTTATGAAAAATATTGATTTCAATGTTTCATTAATTAGATTAGTCTATTATAGTTGTATTTATGATATGTAATTATTTTTGGCTAGATTTGGGCCATTCGGAGTCGGATATTCATGGAAAAGGCATTGTTACCGGTTGATTGAGCTTGGTTCGAGGTAAGTGGCTTGTGTAACCTTGTGTAGGGGGAAGATTTGGTATTATTTTGATATAGGAGCGCCGTGTACGTGAGGTGACGAGTACGTACACGGACTATTTGTTGTAAAACTCCGCTCTCCACTAAGTAATAACATATTTCTCCTTATTTGAGCTACATTAGCATATGTAACTATCCTGTTTAGTTTAGAATAGCATGCCTACGTGTCTTAACTGCCTATCTGAACTCTGTGCAGCATGTTTAGTGTAATTTCTTGTTTTTCCTTGACTTGAACTTAGTCTAAATTGTAGGTTCTCTTGCTGTAACTGTTATTTTTGTTGGTTGAGCTGCATATTTTCTTTGGGACTACGGAACGGTATTCCGGGAGATCCCCATGTATTGCATATTTACTTTGGGACTACAAAACGGTATTCTGGGAGATCCCCCTGTACTGCACATTTACATTTGGGACTACGAGACGGTATCTCGGGAAAACCGTGTTGTTAACTCTGTGTAGTGAGTTGTTGTCTTCTATGATTTCATTCTTATTAAATTCCAGTCTTTATTTTACTGCGGTATTTTATTCTATCTTGTGTTATTATATATATACCAGTAGGGCCTGACCTGACCTTGTCAGTACTCGACCGAGGTTAGGCTTGGCACTTATTGGGCACCGATTGTGGTGTACTCATGCTACTCTTTGCACATGTTTTTTGTGTGCAGATCCAGGTGCTCCTTATCAGTGGAACTATCAGTGAGCCGAGACAGCTTTGGAGATTTCAAGGTATATCTACTACGTCCGCAGACCTCGGAGTCCCCTTCCACTCTTCCCCATGTCCATTATTTTCTGTATTTTCTTTTGGTTGACTCTGACATATAGAGACACTAGATTTTCCTTCTGTAGTTTGTGATTCACGATGTTCCGGGTTCTGGGAATGCTGTGTAGTATATTGAGGAGTTGGTTATTGTACATGTCAAGTGGCATGGTACCCAGCTATGTTGTTATTGCTACAGTTAGTTGTTAAATTTATGTTTTTATTTCATCATTTCCGCAAATGTTAGGCTTACATATTCATAGAGACTAGGTGTCGTCACGACGTCATACGGAGGGAAGATTGGGTCATGACAAAACAATAATAAATAAGGAACTGAATGTAGTGACGAGCTTCTTAGCTAAGTCCAAATACAGTACTTTCCAACATAAAAGGGTAGGCATGCTTTCAAGTTCAACATTTAAAACTCCATAGTAATTTCATATATAAATTTGACTGAAACAGAAAATAATGTTTTTTCTGAAATTTCCAAAATAGTGATATATGACAGTTGAAGTAAAGCAATAATGAAATCAATGCATCCTCTCAGAGTAATAGTCATTCAGTCCTCCCATTCACTCCAACCTCACAGACACTCTTTCCTCGCAGTCACTCATTCCTCACAGTCACTCGTTCCTCTCAATCACTCAGCACTCGACACTCGACACTCGACACTCGACACTCACACTCGCACTCAGTAGGTACTTGCGCTCACTGGGGGTGTGTACAGACTCTGGAGGGGCTCCTTCAGCCCAAGCGCTATATCAAGCCAATCATGGTATATAACAATGAAACATGCTGCGGCGCGCAGCTCGATCCCATTAATATCCTCATAATTAGGCCCTCAGTCTCACTCAGTCATCAACCTCTCCAGTCTTTCGAGCTCAAGATGTCATGAAAATCAGCCCAAAAATGATAATATGATGTATCAATAAATAAAAACAGATACTGGAATATGATATGAAATGAATGAACATGACTGAGTGTGCAATCACAATTTGAACATATAATCCAACCACAGAAATAACTCCAGTGGGTACCAATAATAACAGCATATGCCTAAGCATGATTTTTAATACGAGTCTCAGCTCAATTTTCTCTAACAAGTAGAAAATGTACGGATATCAACAGATTATTCAACTACACAGTTCCATGGAATTGACCAAGTCACAATTCCTACGGTGCACGCCCACATGCCCGTCACCTAACATGTGTGTCACCTCAAGACCAATCACAAAACACATAATCTGTGTTTCATACCCTCACGACCAAATTTAGAACTGTTACTTACCTCAAACCGTATAATTCTTTATTCCGTTATGCCCTTGCCACGAGAATTGGTCTCCGAAAACCTTGTATCTAGCCATAATTAATTTGATTCAGTCAATACCAATTATTGTAATTAATTTCATAAGGAAATACTAATTTTCCAAACAAATCTGAAATTTAACTCAAAAATTGTTCGTGGGCCCCACATCTCGGAACCCGACAAAAGTTACAAAATATGAACACCCATCCAACCACAAGTCCAACCATATAAATTTCACCAAATTCCGACATCAACTCGACCCTCAAAGCTTCAATTAAAGTCTTTGAAGATTTCTACCATTTTCAACCCAATCTTTACCCATTTGAACTCAACAATCTTTCCACAAACCTTATTGATATGTGTATGTATAAATAATATTCTCACACCCAAGAATCATACTTCTAATCACCCATCTTTACCCAAACTCGAAATTGAAGACTAGAGTTAGAAATTCTTACCTCTTTGAAGCTCTAGCAAGATCCTTGTGAAACCTTCAAACCTTGAATAAGAATTGATGGGCAAATGACTAGGTCTTCACTTTTTCTCTCTAAGAAGCTCTCACCTCTCTCTAAAATATCAGATGAAACCCTTCAAAATGACCCCCAATAGTGTTTTATAAGAATGGGGTCGAGTTTATAAAATCAGAAAAATGAAGCCCCGAAACACACTCTGCGGTCGCATATACGATCGCAGAATTGATATGTTGTCCGCATATCGCCGCAAAAATTTGGTGCCCAAAACTGAGGGTCGCCTGCCTGGGTCTGCGGTAGTTATGCGTCCCGCAGATCTATTCGGCGGTTGCATAATGCACCACAGAACTGGTCTGCGGTCGCATAATGCACGACTGAACTGGTCTACGATCACATAATACACTGTTGAACTGGCTTGCGGTCGCATAATGCACCGCAGAACTGGTCTGCAGTCGCATAATGCACCGCAGATCTTCCTCCAAGCTGCCCTGCCTCTGATTCACTCTGCGACCATTATGTGGTCCGCAGGGTGATTCTGCGATCGCATAGTGGGCCGCAGAAATGACTTTTTCTGGCAAAAATTTTCCTTTACTCCCTAGTGCATTGTTCAACCCAAAAACAGTCCGAGCGGCGGCGAGCTTGCTCGCCGTGAGAATTTCTACAACCTTTGTACTAATTAATCTATCTCGGCACCAGATAACCTTAATTTCCTCAGCAAAAATTGTCCGGGGTCGTTACACATAAGTCAACATGCGGTCAAACTTTTCTACTTATGTTCTAAAGCTTGGAACTAAATGTTCCAAATCATTTCAAAACCTCACCGGACCCTAACCAATTACCCCGGCAAGTCGAATAACAATCGTAAGGCATAATTTGACCAGTAAATGGGGAAATGAGGTTGTATTATTCAAAACGATCGACCAGGTCATTACTATTATCCTTCCAATAAGGCAACTCCCAAAATATACTCTGTTTCATCCAATTATGAGTAATACCATACCTGGGGAATCTAGAAGGTGGAGCCTCAGTAACTTTACTCAAGTTCTGAACCCTCTCCCAAATTTCCTCACTTGAAAATATCGGAGATGGCGAATCATATTCCACTTTTTCTTTTTGAATGCATTTTTCATCCTTCTAAACTCATGATCATCAGGCAAGAACTGACGGTGACAATCAAACCATGATTGCTTTCGGCCATGTTTTAAAGTGAACGCTTTACCATTTTCCATGCAATAAGGACAAGCTAGCTTCCCAGTGGTCATCCACCCAGACAACATTCCAAACGCAGGAAATTCGTTAATAGTCCACATTAAATTAGCACGCAATTTGAAATTCTGCTTGGTTGGTATGTCATAGGTTTCAACATCATCATACCACAACTATTTTAACTCATCAATCAAAGGTTGCAAATATATATCAATCAAACTTTTCAGATTATGTGGATCGAGGATAATACAATTTAAAAATATATATGGACTAGTGATACACAACTCAGGTGGTAGATAATAAGGTGTAAGAAAAATGGTCCATCATGAATATGGTGTCACATATATAGAAAAAGGCGTGAAGCCATCCGCACACAAACCTAACCGAATGTTCCTTGGTTCATTAGCATAATTTGGATATGTCCATATTTCAAAGTGCTTCCAAGCTTCTCCATCTGATGGATGACACATAACACCAGGTGGTCTTCTATTTCAAAGTGACATCTCATATGAGGAGCAGAACTCATCGACGCATATAACCTCTTTAACCTAGGTATAAGAGGTAAATAATGCATCGCCTTCACAACGACCATATTCCCGCTGGAAAGCCTCTTGAAACGAGCTTTTTCGCAGAATTTACAACTTTCTAAATTTGCATCATCCTTATAATATAACATGCAACCATCTTCACAACAATCAATTCTTATCGACGAAAGTCCTAATTTAGAAACCAATCTCTTTGCCTTATAGAGATCACCAGGTAACTCGATATTTGGGTCAACTAGTTCACTCATAAGGTCAATGAAAGAGTCCATGGCTGCTTGAGAAATATTCCAATCAGATTTGATACTTAGTAATGTAACTACAACAGACAGCTCAGAGTGCAGACTTCCTTCACGTATTGGACGACTAGCTTCCTCTAACTATTCATAAAAACGTTTTGCATCATCATTAGGAGTTTGTTCAACATTTTCATTGGGCTCACCCCCAGAGTGCATCCCAAAAGCATCCACAACCATATCCTGAATTCTAGAATCATGATTTCTATTCTCCATCGACTTACCACTTTCACCAACAACCATGTTATGAAATATTCCACGTCTACCATCAATCTCTCCATGATTAGTCCACACAAAGTAATTCTCTATAAACCCCTTCCTATAAAGATGAAGCTTAACTTCCTCCGTTTTTTTAAACTTCACACAAACGTACTTGACACAAGGGCACCTAATTATGATTCAATTTGGTATGATGAAAGTGACATTGCATGTCTAATAAAGTCATCAACCCCTACTACAAAATCCTCCCGCAATCCCCGATTGGATAATTCCTATTGTACATCCAGGTACGATGTTCCATCTATACAAATAAAAATAATTGAGATATTTCCATAAGTATTATAACTACTTAATTTATTCTATAATTATAAATTAATTAAATAATTTTTAGTTCATTAAGATAATTATTTTTTAATAATTTCACCCAAATTGTTCAACAATTATCTCTAAAATTTCAATTCATATCGTAAAAGTTCAACACATACCTAAACAATTCAATTAACCTCACATAACATAAGCTCTATCCGAAAAGTTCAACACTAACCCCTAAAAATTTAATTCATACCCTAAAAGTTCAATTCACAAGAACAAATACTAAAAATACAATTCAATTCAAAGTTAAACATTCAATTCCTAACAAAACTACTCAGGTCAATACAAACCTAAATATTAAATTTACACCATAGGTAATCAATTCAATTTTTAACATGAGCTAAACCCTAGATTTCAATAAAATACAAATTTAAACAATCATTTAAACAATAATTAACTAATTCATAATAAAATAACAAAATATTAAAATTATACAAACAATGTAAGTTCAAATCGAAACCTGAAATTTTTAGGAGGTGGAGCGGGAGAGGCAGTGGAGCCCGTAGCAACCGGGGGGAGGGGAATGAAATTTGTGTGAGGGAAATAAATGTCACGACCCAAACTCCCTTCGTATAATGTCGTGACGGCACCTAGTATCTACGACTAGGTAAGCCTAATAAATTGCGGAAAATAACAAAACGAAAGTAAAACTTGGCAACTAACAGCAGTGGATAACTAAATAATTAGAAACAATGCCGCTCGGCATGTACAATAACCAATACTCTATAAATACACAGTCTTCCCAAAACCCGGAACATCATAAGTCACAAGCTACAGAAGGAAACTACTATCTCTATACACCAGAGTCTAACAAAAGAAGTACGGAAGGTAAATGACATAGGAGAGAATAGAGGGGGACTCCGAGGTCTGCGAACGCGGTAGATGTACCTTGAAGTCTCCGTACAATAGCAAACACTCTCATCTAATAGCAGGGCTAATAATAAGTACCTGGATCTGCACACAAAACATGTGCAGAAGAGTAGCATGAGTACACCACAACGGTACCCAGTAAGTGCCAAGCCTAAACCTCGGTCGAGTAGTGACGAGGTCAGGTCAGGCCCACTGGTAAATAATAAATAAGGCAGGAGAATATGCAGTGTAATAAGAGACTAGAATTTAACAAAAGGAATCACAGCAAGGCAGCAGTACAACACACCGGGGTAAACCGCAGGGGATCTCCCGAGATACCGTCTCGTAGTCCCAAAATGAATATACAGAGAGCACTCCCGAGGTACCACCTCGTAGAATCAAAAGTAAATATATAGGGAGAACTCCCGAGGTACCACCTCATAGTCTCAAAAGTAAATATGCAGGGAGAACTCCCGAGAAACCGCCTCGTAGTCTCAAAAGTAAATATGCAGGGAGAACTCCCGAGGAACCGCCTCATAGTCTCAAAAGTAAATGTACAGGGAGAACTCCAGAGGAACCACCTCGTAGTCTCAAAAGTAAATATACAGGGAGAACTCCCGAGGAACTGCTTCATAGTCTCAAAAGTAAATACACAGGGAGAACTCCCGAGGAACCGCATCGTAGTCTCAAAAGTAAATACACAGCTCAAACCGATAAATACAACAGTTAACAACAAGATTTCTACATTTATACTGATAAAGAACAAGGAAAAGCAGAGAATTAACTAGGCATGCTTCATAGAGTTTAAATAAGCAGTTAAAGCACGTAGACATGCGATATTAGACTAAACAGGATAATTACCCTTATTGGAATAGCCCAATTTAGAATGAAAACAGACTAATACTCATTTAAATGGTATAACTCAAATTAAAGGAAAAAAGGTTGCTACTCAGTAAAAATAAATCGGGTTTTTCAACAAATAGCCCGTGTACGCACTCGTCACGTCACGTACACGGTGCTCACGTATCACAACAGTACCAAATCCTAAGGGCATTACTCCCCCCTCCCACAAGGTTAAGCAAGCCACTTACCTCGAACCAAGCTCAATCAATCGGTAACAATGCCTTTTCCACGAATATTCGACTCCGAATGGCCCAAATCTAGCCCAAAACAATTACGTATCATAAATACAACTATAATAGACTAATCTAATTAATGAAATCAAGACTTTAACAAAAATTTCGAAAATCGTCCCAAAAGGTCGACCCAGGTCCACGTCTCGGAATCGGGTAAAAGTCAGAAAATATGAACACCCATTCACTCACGAGTTCACTCATACCAAAATTATCCAAATCCGAATCAAAACTCAAAAATTTATTTGAAGAACTTTTCCCATTTTTCCAAAATTGTTCAACCCAAATTCGAAATTAAAGGATAGAATTAATGATAGATTAGTGGGATATAACCAAAATGGAGTGTAGAATCATTACCCAATCGAAGTCTTTGAAAATCCGTCAAAATCTCGTCCAAATCCGAGCTCTCAAACTCAAGTTTTGATAAAAATGGCCAAACCCTCGCTTTGAAATGATATAAGTCTGCCAGTGATTCCTTAATCGCGATCGCGGAAATAGCTTCGCGTTCGCGAAGAACAACTTTGCTGCCCCAGGATTTAACCCTATGTGAACGCGTAAAACACCAAGCGAACGCGATGTACTAGCTCTCAGACTTACGCGATTGCGAACGTCCTCACGCGTTCGCAATGAGCAAAGCGAGTGGCCCAGCTTTAGCCTCCTTAACTCAACGCGAATGCGACCTTGGCCACACGTTCGCGAAGCACCACTTCACACCACTACGCGTTCGTATCCTTTTGCCCACGAACGCGAAGAAACAAAACTCCTCTGCCCAGATAAGCCTACGCGATCGCGGCCCCTCTCTCGCGATCACGTATAAGGAAACCAGATGCACCAGATCACATAACTTCAACCATTTCTCTAAGTCCAAAATGCATCCGATAATGATCT
>AWOL01S0074702.1:2926-14260 GCA_000715115.1 Nicotiana otophora | reverse complement strand
GAAAGCATTTACAAAACCCTCCAATTTCTCCAACACAAATCACTAATTAAATGATAAAAACAAAGATGGAATCATGAATAATTGGAAAATCCAAGTCGAAACCGTGAAAATCCCTTCCAAAATCACCCAAAATCGAGCTTTGTGACTCAAACTATGTTAAAATGAACCAAACCCTCAAAATAGAGTACTATATAATCTGCCAGGTTATTGCCATGACCCAGCCTAGGGCCACGATGGATAACCAACACTAATTGTCGATCATCACTAAACTTGATGATAATCTACTAATCATGAATATAAATAGATAAACTAAACAAGCATAAGCATTGCTGATAAGAAATGTTCAATATGGAAACTTGACAAGCCTAACACAAGCTGACATATAGAAACATACTAACTGCACGGGTGCATATCTACAAGCCTTTAGGGGTGTTGAAATGAAAGATTACTGGATGGAACAGGGCCCCGTCATACCCAAACTATCTGACTGCACACATACTAAAAGATAAGTAACTTCGGAAGTAAGCGGAGTGACTCCAAAGGTTGGTGGATTGCCTACTGATGTGGCTCAAATACTGATCTATTAGTACATGCGCAACATGAAATGCAACGCCCTGAAAGGGATGTGAGTACGATATGTACAAAATATGTAGGGTAGAACACATATGTAAAGCATACTAAAGTATTATTGTAAGCCAGAAATCTCAATAAAAGCTGAAAGCTAAACAATAGTCTATTTAGCAACTCGTCTGGAATTGAACTGAAGGTGCTAAACAGTACTAAAACTGAACTACTATCTGCACAGGTACATGTCAGGTGAAATGGTCAATGTCCCCCAAATAAGGTAACTGTAAAATTGAACTAGCCTCATGTATAATCATTCAATGCAAACTGTTTCTGTATAAGCGAACATAACATGCCCGACTAGTATTATGGGCCATACCCCCTCGCAGTAGATAAATATATAATCAACAGGCCCAACTGGTGTTATGGACTATACCCCCAGCATATAATCAATAGGGCTCATTGGCATTACGGGCTATCTCCCCCTAACATTTAAACTATAGGTCTCGATGGTGTTATGGGCTATATCCCCATAGCATAACCAATGTAAGCGTGTATGAGACATAACACATATGGAAATATCATATGCACTCAAGAGATCGTGATGGAATCCATAAACAGAATCACAAATGTAATCTGGCGCTCGTCATCCATAAGATGGACGAAGGAGCCTATTCCCATTCTATGGAGAAACTGAGTATATACATGAGATACAAAGATTAATTAACTCATTAGGAACCCTCAATAATTAATTTAGAACAAAGGAACTCAAGATTTGTCCATCTTTTCAAATTTCAAAAACTTTCGGCAGAGTTTCCGCTAAAACATGATGATCCCCACAAACAGCAGAGAGCACCATAATATAGAGAGGAATAAATACCTGGCCAAGATGATAACATCATACAAACTCTCTAGATATGTCAAATCATTAAAATAATGCCAAATATCAAGAATTAAGCTTATGTAATCTTAATTGAATCTATTAGGATCATATGGGTTTAGGTATACATAAAACATCAAAGGAAGGGAACAAACGAAAGTCCAGATGGCATAAGCCAAATGGGCGATTTTCCCTTTTGTTGTTGGTATGTTTTGAAGTTCCAACTTAAACTATTTCCTTCCATAATTCACATATAGAATCGAATTACATACAGTGACACAATACATGCTGATATTTTCCTTGAACAACCCTAAAAGATCAAGAAAAAAGGCTAGAAGATAGATAAACCAGATCATGCAGAAAACGAAATGAAAACCCAACATACCTCTTGTGTTCTTGCTTCCAAACCTTGTTCCCTTCGATTCACACCCTTAATTATGCTTGTATAACTAAAATACAATGGTGAAAATATTCCCTAACAACGAAGTTCTTACCAAAACACGAGTTATAACGAGAAAGGGGGATGGCAAAGTATTGCCTATGTCGTAAGGATCGCGTTGATGTGTTCACACCTTGATTTTGAATTGCTGATGATGGAATTGCTTCAAAATGTTAAGGATGATTTTAGGATATCTATAAAGACTTTTTAGGTCTGATTTGGGTCGATATGAGCCTTAGAGACGAAGGCTACAACTTTATATATCGAGATTAACTTCAACCGACCTTGTGGGTCCCAAATGGAGTTTCTTATGCAGTCTCGCGAAAATGCGAATAACACTCAACTCCTAAGTTGTATCGACGAACGGGTTTATGCATTGAAAACTATACTCGTAGTTATTCAAATTGGTGTGTAGATCAATGTCACTCCTGACCTTAAGGAGCACGACCGGCACTCAACCAAGATATCCTGGTTAAGAAGGCCTGAGAGATGCCTTCTACCCAAACTTGCCCATTAACAATATAAGAATCAGTACAAGTGATAGACAAAAGAAGAGTCAAGTGTTCCATATTCTTTTTCCATTAATCAAAGGATATTCATTTACGATTTCCATAATATTACAAGTTTATAGAGATGATGAAAAACATGTTTGAAAAAATACCAACACTTCTAGTTCAATTCTCAACATCAGACACCACCCACACTATGTCTACAGAGCCTCTAAGTACAATAGAAGAGTAGAATGGAAGTGCCAGCGACATGACCTCAGCTATATCTCAAAGCAAAAAATACAACGTCAAATGACATAAAGCCCTGAACAGAGTAGGGCTCACCAAAATCTGCTGAGTAGAGAGTAATTGCTAATGAGGATCAAGACCGCCCGCTGATGAACTACCTGCATCCATTGAAGATGCAATACCACCGGCAAAAGGTAAGTTAGTACATATGGAATAGTACTATTATGTAAAGCTAAATGTCCTCTTAGAAAATATAATGCCAATGAAATAAGGGGAAATACCATGGAAGAAACAAATAACAATCAATGATATCCAAATGCCAAGTTAAAACATAACAATTTTCATAATACGAAAATAATATATATGTTTCGTTGGGAGAACATTAGCACCGATATACCACCGTATTTTTAGCATAGAGTACGATCACGACAGATCGGCTATGCCAGCTCCCCACAGACAATGTGGTTTGATATGTGATACGAAAAAAGTTATTACCAAGAGTAGTACCACCATGTGTGCAACATGGCGTCCGATCTCAACCCGATCGTCTAGGACGCCTTCCTACATATGCCGTGTGGGTTGATTTTCCAATTCACATCTAATATCAATCTCATCCTAAATAAGGGGAATAGTCACAATCCACTACAATCCACCCATACACCGGCTCATGTAGTTTTGGGTATGGGCCTTATCACCCACCCTTCCTCGGTTTGCTAATGATACTCCCAAATTTTTTTTTATTCGCACAAGGTAACATAAAAACAAATGTATTCACCTCATCATATTTCATATTGTATAAATCTTTATTAGTATTTTCAACCACTCACAACAACAGTATTTCCTTGGATATTTTGGCCATTCACAAGTTTTATTATCCATGGCACGATGGCCGTATTTCAAGTTACACACTTCCATTTCTTTCTTCTCACGTATAATCATCATAAATATCAACATATATAATATTTCGGAAATCACAACTTTAAGTTCATTAGAAATGAAGACTTTAAACACAATAGATTTATTTCCATGAATTTGAGTAAAATGACTGGCAATCGAAGTGCAAGTTAAAATCATAGACGAGTAAAACACCATTTATTCTTGAAATACTTTTCCCAAAAAGGGCAATACACAATTTCAACTCACTTCTTTCATTTTCAAGCATCTTTATAGATTATAAACAATATGAGATTTTGAAATCAAGGTCTTAAGTATATATATGAGCAATAGGAGTTTTGGACGCATGGAGTATTCTTTCCAAGTTAAGCATAATGGACATTCATTTGAAACACCACTAAAAGTAATAACATTTTAATACACATATCATACTTTGAACACGTTCCCGAAGGATAACATAATATGATAAGAGCATCCAGAACACATTTTGAACATACATATATATAATTATATTTCGACACAAGTTTCATTCAAAATAGTCGAATTTATTATGAACTTGAGCCAACCATACTTGAAACTTGCCGAAAAGTCATGGAATTCAATTCTAAGAGAGTAGTTTAGCCAACATACTTGAAATTCGCCCCTTAATAGTACTACGATGGTCCACCACACTAAACAACTTCAATCTACAACAATGCAACACTTTTGTACCAATATTAGTAAGTTTTCTATACTTTAAGTCATTTAGACTTTTTATCAAACATCTAACGTGCATATCTTTCTACAACCAACACAACCCAAGTTAGGCACTTATGGCTTCCAATCACCATCCCATAAGTCCTAACATATATTTCATAAATAAATAATCACCATAGAGTAGTTAAAGATGGTAGACATACCTCTCGTAGTGTTGGAAGCCTATGTAGTGTTGTTGACCAGTTTGGGGATTTGAATGGAAATCTATGGATCTTCAAGATTAATCCTAGTTAATATAAGTGTTTAGGAATAGTAATCAACTCAAACATACTCCAAAAACATTACCTTGGTTCATGGGAGGGAAGTATAGGACGGGTTCCCCTTGGTAAGCAAGCCCTAGCTCAAAGCAATGACTTAGCCCCTTTCTCTACCTGGCCTTGTGTCATGCCATGGTCTGGGCGTAACACGACACTCGATGCCTGACAACATGTGACCGAGCAAAGCAACTGTATGGCTGGATCAACATGTGGTATAACTGTAAGCTAGATATAAATATACAACATGATGATCTACTAAAGAGTCTGACTGAAATATCATAGATGCAGAAAACATAGAAAAGTTTGCAAGTATAAATGAGTAGCCGACAAGGCTAACACATAAAAGTCTGCTAACATCTGACTTATTGAACTATAGTCTACGAAGCCTCTAAGAATACTGTAATGCTAACTGTTTACCGGGACAAGGTCCCTGGCATACCTTACTACTGAAATACTANTGAAGACTAAAAAAAAGGGATAATGCCTCGAAAGACTGGGCACACCAATAGCTGATACGAGATGCCCTAGCAAGCAAAATCGTCAACCTGTAAATCATTACCTGCATTGCGAGATGCAGACCCCGTGCAAAAAGGGACGTGAGTACATTTGAATTGCATTGGTATGTAAAACAACTGAAAGAAAGAACTGTAAATACTAGAACTGAAACTGAGCTGATAACTAAGAACTGATAACAAAATACTGAAATGACCATTAACTAATAACTCAAACCATAACTGCTAAAAGTGAAACTTAAATAATAACAGATAACTGATAACAGAACTGAACAAAGAAAGTAAGGATATGAATACTCCGTCTTCTTCATGATGAACCACCCGTTTATCTAAATATTAAACTGCGGCCTCAAGCCCAATATATATGTGCACAAGATGCGTCTCGGGCCCCAAGTATAGGTATACATAAGGGCGACCTCATGCAAAAAAATACATAAAGCATAAACTGCGGCCTCAGGCCCGAAGATGAATAAACCGCGGCCTCATGCCTAAATACAGGTGTTCAATATTCAGGAATTTAGAATTAGTAAATGAGAATCATACTGCAACATATGATACTAAACTACTGGACTATACTAAGTTACATGATACTGGAATGCTTAATAGAACGAGACTGAGACATGTATTCATAATAAATTGATTTGTCATAACTGAAGCTCATAGGATATTGAACGATTATGAAACTATGCCATCTAGAGAATAGAAGTTCTACAACTATTCACGGGACTAAGGCATAATTACTTTCTGAGGAAACTCGTCGCAGTCATAAAGAATGGGACATAGGGAGAATCATAAACTTTCCCCAACATAAATAGAGTTAGCCTCACATACCTTAGCACTGGCGCTTTTTAAGAGTATCCTGATGTTCGTCGCCTCTTTCAACGATAATCTACGTCAATATATATATCAAGAGGAACCAATATAAGCACTAATGCTCCTGTTTTAGTAACTTAGGAATTTTATCAAACACCTTATGGGTGTAAAGCCTCACCACCCTTAGTAATTAGTCTTTTCTTCACCAAGTTCTCATTCTACTACTTCTAGGCGATTCTGCAATACCAAATACATGTAACTAACACCATTTCTCATCACCCAAATGTTTACAACAATCATAATTACACAATCCAAAACCCTTATTCTTATGGTTATCTTTATCAAACCCATTTACTATTCTCCCAAAAACTTATCAAGTCATAGTTATAAATGATTAGGGAGTAGAAGCATTACCTTTTCGAAGTTCACTCCTCTTGAACTCAAGTTTTAGGGATTCCTTTCTCAAAAATGGTATCTCGACTAAATATCTAATGAGTTGAAGGATTTAATCCATGTTAATAAGGTATTGTAGAATTGAAATTAATTTAGAATTATCGTTAGAACTTACCTGGATGATGGAGGGACCGTGGGGAAGTTAGATTCTTGAGAGCTTCCCTTTCTAGAGTGGTTTTTCATGTTAGGGGTGTGGGGGAACAAGGTGGGGATTTTAAATAAGTGAACACGTCCCAAAATTAAGGAGGAAAAAAAAAGTAGCTCGGATAAACCTCAGTGGCTCGAGGCATCATCAGGGGCAACGAAATAACTGCGCAAGGCACCATCAAAGGCGCTAAAACTACAGTGCCTTGCGCTGTCTGGGGTGCTGAGGTTGATGCCCTGGACAGTGCCTTGTACAATCTGGGGTACTAAGTTTTTATGGCCTTGAACTGTCTGTGGCTATTAGTTTTCATGGCCTTGCACTGTCTACGGCTATAAGACAAAGCTCGCATAAACTTAGTCGATTCTATTGAATTCTACACACCTCAATCTTGGTCTTGATTCTAAAAGAATTGTTTCCACCCATACTCATCCCAATAGGACTTCACGTGTCTAAAATGTCACATTAATACTCATTTAATGCATCCACAACTAATCCAGATTTGCGAAGTGTTACATTATCTCCCTTTGGGATCATTCGTCCTCGAATGATTGTCCTGACTGTAACTATGGCTGACTCTTGACTTTAAACGGGTCTGGTGGAAACATGTGAACATTGAACTTTAATGAACACTTGCATACTAAACTAAAAGAATGCAGGATTACTGATGTGCTGAGATACTGAACTGAATAACTACTAAACTGAATTGTTACTGAACTGAATGAACACTAAGCTGACTGAATACTAAAAGACATGGAAATTATAATATAAGTTATGAATGAGAAGGATATCTACTTTCAACATTTCTCAAAAATATCTGCCGGCTAATAGAGCATAACTAGCTTCATAGGGCATCATAATATGCATAACATGAAACATATACATGGATCCTAGTCTGTTATGGATACGTCAATTCTGAACTAATGTGGATATATGAATACAGAATTGGAACAAATATTTGATTACCGAGCTAACGTGAATATCTGAGCACTGAACGAACATCAATATCTGAGTACTAGGTGGGCATGAATATTTGAGTACTGGACTGACATGAGTATCTGAGTACTTAAACAAACATGACTGTTCTAACATGATATCTAAATATTGGAAACATAGATGTTGTGACATGAGATCTGAACACTGGAAACTTGAATGTTATAACATGATACATGAAATACTGCATGTACAACCACCAATTCTGGTGTAAACTCTAACTCGTAAGCTACATGCCCGATACTTCGCAAGATCCTATATGGCCTGATGTATCTGGGACTGCTCTTTCCTTTTTTTCCAAATATTATAACACCTTTCATAGGCTACAATTTTAGAAACACCCAATTATCAACTTGAAACTATAGGTCTCTATGTTGCATATTTGAATAGGACCTTTGGCGACTCTGAGCTATTTTCATATGCTCTTGAATCAACTTGACTTTCTCCATAGACTGATTGACAAAATTCGTTCCCAACAACTCTGCTTCGCCAACTTCGAACCAACCAATTGGTGATCTACACCTTCGCCCATACAAACCATGCTTTTCAAATAAGCGAGATAAACTTATTATAAGGTACATATTTACCATATCCACTAAAGGATATGTATATTCTATGGTAAAACACTAGGATTTGTGCTGCTTTACTTTCACTTGCTGACAATTTAGACACCTGGCCATAAAGTCTGTGATGTTCTTTTTCATGTCGTTCCACCAATAAATCCCCTTGAGATCATGATACATCTTTGGGGAACCTCGATAGATATAATACTTGGAATTATGGGCTTCTAACATGATCCTCCTTATCTATGTCCGTTTATGTCTAGGACACACAATCTGTCTTAGTACCTCAAAGTACCATCATCTCCCCCTTGTTCAAAAGCCATCATCTTATGCATGTGAATCCCCTCATTCAACTTCAACAAGTAGGGATCTCCTTCACTTCGGGTACTAAGGAGGAACAAGTCCTGTTCTGGAAAACAATTCCACCACCTTCGGAGTCCGAAAGTCGGACTCCTAGCTTGACTAAGTTGTGAACTTCTATCACCATAGTTCTCTTGTCTGCCTCAATCACAAGGTATACTTCTCATACTTGATTATCTGTTTAAGGTACTTCCTAAAAACACTTATAGTATTAATGTGAGGTAATTATTTAACCAATACACCGAAGATTAGAGTCTCGTGCAATGGCACTACCCTCGTGATACATAACTGGGAATGATTTTACAATTTTTATATCCTATGCTAAATATGTGGGTATCAAATCTCTAACCGGACTAACTGATGATTTTAGAAACTCCCCCTTAAACCAAAGGTTAAGGTCTTGTACTTGCGGATCCTTCTCTTTTGTTTTTGGTATCCGACCAACTTTCCTTATTTTCTGCAATTCTATACACTTTACGTCAGTGATGGCTCATCATCCGACTTACTTCTGATAAATATTTCTTACTAGGAAAAAACAAATTACTTACATAAACAGAAAGCTGACGCATTCACAACTATCATACACAATCTTAATGATTTGACTCTCCTCACACTGTCGATCTTGGGGAGACCCCTTTTTGAAAATTCTTAAAGGCTATTCTTCTGTAGTTGGCTCTCTTACTGCCTAGCTGATTTTTTTTATTCTTCCACTGTCACTGTACTTCGGGTTTAACTTAAACACTTTGGGTTCTAACACATGTTCGATATTTCAAACTGTCATCCACTAACTAGAGTTAACCTGGCTAAGTGAATCAAATTTTACCTCTACTAGCTCTGATGAAATTGCTAATTCACTGTATCAACTCAAAACTTACTCACTATTCTTTTACTAACCACCTACTAGAATCATGTATTCTTGTTCTACTTTGGATCACTAAAGTTAAGCATAATGTTACTTCTAACTTCCCTTATCATCCGACCCTATTCTACGATCGCATACTATCTTTTTCTTTGAACGATGCACATGGATCACACTTAGGGAAATTTCATTTGTCTTAAATGAAATTGTAATATTAAACCCCCAAACTTTCTATACACTTCAAAATCATATCACACTATAAACATATGCGGTAAACACTTAGTCACATAACCTAAGGGGAACTGTCATATCCTTTATCTCACAATAATAGCTGCTTCTTATGGTAACTTATTAATGTGGTACTTTCTAGTTCTAATATGAATAAATCTTAAAAACTTAAAATCATTCCCTGTAATTTAATATCGACTGCTCTTGATTCTCATTTTGTACATCATATCTTCTTAGTCATGTATGAGTCTTACGAAAAACACAACATTGTATGTATCAAACGTTTCTGACTCCTATTTATTTTGACCTTAGGCTTTTGTTTTGTCCAAAACTAAGGTCATCCATTCATGTCCGCTGCAATTAAATTCATAACTTGTTACTCCGTGGGGTCTAACATCTGAAATATAGTCATCCCACATGTGGCTCCATTTACAAGAATTAAAATTAAATTGTCTGTGAGGTCAAAACGCATACAGATATGCTACCATACATAAACTTATCCTTCAGAGTATACCATCATCTGGTAAATCACTTTCTGCACCATCCGGCGAGTCTTGAGTCTTAATTTCTACCTAAAACACGTGAATATTTAGCAATAATCATTGTTACTTACATTTGCTTTTATCACCCATATACATCACTGTGTACTCAGAAGTCACCGGAATTTGTATACTAAATAATTGAATACTAGCATACTAAGTAACCATGAACCTACTAACTGAAAGACTGCATAATTGGTAACTGAGGTAAACTGATAACCATAAAACATGATAAATGATTTTTTACTTTCTGCTGAGGTTATGTTCTAATATGTACTACTATCCATTATATCCCACTTTCAACATCCTCTCGAGTCTCATTTGTTACCAACCTGTACTCCATAATTATACACCAATGGGCTATCACCCTCTCTAAGACCTTGGGTTTTTCCTACTTGTCGCTTCCGCATTCGATACGTCTGGAATTCGATAGGAAGAGAAGGTTACCTATTTCTCTAAGTTTCATGGCACGATCTAGAGTAGAAAGAAATGAGACAATCCTGAATGTCTTGGTAGTTAACAATTCATATGCATGGCCGCCACACATATATAAAATAAACTCCATTAGACACGACTTCATAGACTCCCTAGGACACTTGAACCTAATGCTCTGAAACCGAGCTTTGTCACGCTCCGAACCATAGCCTGGGCGTAACACGACACTCGGTGCTTGATTGCATGTGACCGAGTGAACCAACTAAATGGCTGGATAAACATGTGGTATAACTGTAAGCTATATATAAATAAACAACATGATGATCTATTAAAGAGACTGACTGAAATATCATAGATGCAGAGAATACTGAAAAGTGTGCAAGTGTAAATGAGTAGCCGACAAGGCTAACACATAAAAGTCTGCTAACATCTGACTAACTGAACTATAGTCTACGAAGCCTCTAAGAATACTCAAATGTGAACTGTTTACTAAAAAGACTAGGGCTCACCATTAGCTGGTACGAGATGTCCTAGCAAGGAGAATTGTCAACCTGTAAATCGTTGCCTGCATCGCGAGATGCAGGCCCTGGGCAAAAAGGGACGTCAGTATATTTGAATTGCACTAGTATGTAAATTAACTGAATGAAAGAACTGCAAATACTGAAAGTGAAACTGAGCTGATAACTAAGAACTGATAACTGAATACTGAAATGATCGTAAACTAATAACCGAAACGATAACTGCTGAAACTGAAATGATAACTGAACTGAAAAAGGAAGTAAGGATATGAATACTCCTTCTTCTGAATGATGAACCACCTGTTAGTCTGTATATTAAACCGCAGCCTCAGGCCCAATATATATGTGCACTAGCTGCGGCCTCGGACCCAAGTATACGTATACATAACTGG
>AWOL01S0074698.1:0-21088 GCA_000715115.1 Nicotiana otophora | reverse complement strand
CAACAGACTTGATTAAAATGAATATGTTGGAGGAGCGGGTTGCACGCCGCAACAGAACTGAATGTGGATATATTGTGAGAGCGGGTTGCACGCTGCAACAGAAATAATGGAAATGATAATTGGTTATGACTGCTGTGTTGCCTTCAATTATTATAAATTAATTACCTGATTTATTCCTATTATTGTTGTTGTTACTAATATTGCATACAGGTTAATGTAAGTGAACCGCCTTAGCCTCGTCACTACTTCGTCGAGGTTAGGCTCAGTACTTACCAGTACATGGGATCGGTTGTACTGATACTACACTCTGCACTTCTTGTGCAGATTTTGGAGTTGGTCCCAGCGACGTACCATAGACTTGCTCAGATTTCAACTATCAGAGGAGACTTGAGGTATAACTGCATTGCGTTCGCAGTTCTGAAGTACCCGTCTATTGTACTTTAGCTGTGTGTTTATTTCCAGACAGTTTTATTTTATTCAGACCTTTATTTATATTTATTCTAGAATCTCGTGCACTTGTGACACCAATTCTGGGATGGTATTTAGACACCGTTATTATTATGGATTATTTCAAAATTGCTTCCGTATTTGCTTCCTTGTTATTAATAAATTTAAAAATTATTTTTAAAATGGATAATGTTATTCTAACGTTTGCTTGCCTAGCAAGTGAAATGTTAGGCGCCATCACGGTCTGGAGGTAGGAATTTCGGGTCGTGAAAATTGGTATCAGAGCACTAGGTTACATAGGTCTCATGAGTCACGAGCAAGCTTAGTAGAGTCTGAAGGATCGGTATGGAGACGTCTGTAATTATCTCTCAGAGGCTATGAAGTTTAGGAACAATATCACTTCTTTCTTAGTATGAAGTCCGGAGGTGGAAATTTCGGGTCGTGACATATATATTTTGGTTTCGGAGTGTTTTGGGACACTTAGTCCCTAAACGGAAGCTTAAGCCTTAGGATTTGGCCTATAGTTGGAACTGTGTGAAGACGACTCTAGAATGAAGTTCTATCGGTTCCGTTAGCTCAGTTGGGTGATTTTGGACTTAGGGGTGTGTCCAGATTGTGTTTTGGAGGTCTGTAGCTGATTTAGGCTTGAAATGGCGAAAGTCATATTTTTGAAGATTTTGACCGGAAGTGGACTTTTTGATATCGGGGTCGGATTCTGATTCCGGAAGTTGGAGTAGGTCTGTAATGTTGAATATGACTTGTGTGCAAAATTTGAGGTCAATCGGACGTGGTTTGATAGGATTTAGCATCGGTTGTAGAAATTTGAAGTTTCAAGTTCATTAAGTTTGGATTGGAGAGTGATTCGTGTTTTGAGCATTGTTTGATATTATTTGAGGGCTCGACTAAGTTCGTATGGTGTTTTAGGGCTGGTTGGTATGTTTGGTTGAGGTCTTGAAGGCCTCGGGTGAGTTTCGGATGCTTAACGGATCATTTTGGACTTGTGAAAGATAGCAGATTTTTTGGTTTTCCCAGTTGCTAGTTTCCTTCTTCGCGTTCGCGAGGGGTGTTCTGCGTTCGCGAAGAGGAGCTGGAGGAAGGAGGAAAATTGTTCTTCGTATTCATGAAGAGGGGGTTGCGATCGCGAAGGGGTTGTTAGGCAGTGCATTGCGAACGCGAGAAGGGCAACGCATTCGCGTAGAGAAAGTTAAGCGGCTGGGACCCCAGGCCTTTTTGCCTACGCGTTCGCGATGTTGGTCCCTTGTTCGCGTAGGGTTGAGCTAAGTGGTCTTCGCTTTCGAGACAAGGGTATCACATTCGCGATGAAGGGATTCTGGGCCAAAGTAAGTTTGTGCTTCGCGAACGCGAGGGTCCTTCCGCGTTCGCGAAGAAGGATTTGCCTGGGCAGAATATAAGATTTCAAAAACGAGGGTTTTACCATTTTTATCAAAACTTGGGTTTGAGAGCTCGGATTTGGGCGAGTTTTGAGGGATTTTCATAGACATCAATTGGGTAACGATTCTTCACTTGATTTTGGTTATATCCCACTAATCTATCACTAATTTCATCTTTTAATTTCGGATTTGGGTGGAAATTTTGAGAAAAATGGGAAGAAGTTCTTCCACTAAGATTTTGGATTTTGATTGAGATTTTAATATCGGATTTGGATAATTTTGGTATGGGTGAACTCGTGAGTGAATGAATGTTCATATTTTGTGATTTTTACCCAATTCCGAGACGTTGGCCCGGGGAGGCGTTTTAGGGCGATTTTCGAAATTCTTGTTAAAGTCTTGATTTCATTAATTAAATTAGTCTATTATAGTTGTATCTATGGTATAAAATTGTTTTTGGCTAGATTTCAATATGTGTAGTTATCCTGTTTAGTCTAATATCACATGTCTACGTGCTTTAGTTGCTTATTTGAACTCAATGAAGCATGATGCATAGTTGATTTCCTGCTTTTTCCTTGTTCTTTATCAGTATAACTGTAGAAATCTTGTTGTTAACTGTCGTATTTATCGGTTTGAGCTGTGTGTTTACTTTTGAGACTACGAGGTGGTTCCTCGGGAGTTCTCCCTACACATTTACTTTTGAGACTATGAGGCGGTACCTCGGGAGTTCTCCCTACATATTTACTTTTGAGACTACGGGGCGGTTCCTCGGCAGTTCAAGCTGTACATTTACTTTTGAGATTACGAGGCGGTACCTCGGGAGTTCTCCCTGCATATTTACTTTTGAGACTACGGGGCGGTTCCTCGGCAGTTCAAGCTGTACATTTACTTTTGAGATTACGAGGCGGTACCTCGGGAGTTCTCCCTGCATATTTACTTTTGAGACTACGAGGCGGTACCTTGGGAGTTCTTCCTGCACATTTAATTTTGAGACTACGAGGCGGTACCTCGGGAGATCTCTTTGCTTATTTACTTCGGGACTACGAGGGTATCTCGGGAGATCCCCTGCTGTTTACCCCTGTGTTGTACTGCTATTTTTGCTGTGTTTTTCTTTTTGTTAAATTCCAGTCTCTTAATATAGTGTTATATTCCCCTGCTCTATTTATTATATACCAGTGGGCCTGACCTGACCTCGTCACTACTCGACCGAGATTAGGCTTGGCACTTACTGGGTACCGTTGTGGTGTACTCATGCTACTCTTCTACACATATTTTTGTGTGCAGATCTAGGTACTTCTTATCAGCCCCGCTATTAGCTGAGAGTGTTTGTTGTTGTAGGAAACTTCAAGGTACATCTATCGCGTCCGCAGACCTAGGAGTCTCCCTCTATTCTCCCTTATGTCAAACACTTCCTATATTTCTTTTATTAGACTCTAGTGTATAAAGATGCTATTTTTCTTCTGTAGCTTGTGACTTACGATGTTTCGAGTTTTGGGAAGACTGTGTATTTATAGAGTATTGGTTATTGTACATGCCGAGTGGCATTCTTACTAGTTATGCAGTTATCCACTGTTGTTAGTTGCCAAGTTTTACTTGTTATTTTCCGCAATTTGTTAGGCTTACCTAGTCGTAGAGACTAGGTGTTGTCACGACGTTATACGGAGGGAGTTTGGGTCGTGACAAGTTGGTATCAGAGCTGTAGGTTCATAGGTTTCGTGAGTCACAAGCCAGTTTATTAGAGTCTCGCAGATCGGTACAGAGACGTCCGTACTTATCTTCGGGAGGCTGTGGAACTGTTAGGGAAAATTACACTCCTTGATTCCTTGTCGTGCGAAAATTGTTGACTTCAAAATTCTAAACTTCTGTATTCTATTCTCTCACAGATGGTGAGGACACGTACAGGCGGATCTGATGACCAGGCACTCACGCCCCCTGCTAGAGCCGCGAGCAGTTGGGGTCAGGGTGAAGGTCGAGGACATCCACGCGGTGCAGCCAGAGCACCCAGACGAACTGCTACAGAGGAGTCCCCAGTAGCTCCAGTTGGAAAGCACACACCTGAGGTACCTATTGCTACACCAGCCCTCCAGGAGACTCTACCCAGTTTCTAAGCATGTTTAGCACCTTAGCTTGGGCTGGATTGATTCCACTTGCTCCTGCCACATCTCAGGCCGAGGAAGGAGCACAGACTCCCGTCGCCGGTACTCCAGAGCAGCGGGTTCAGGTCGACCAGGTTCCGGAGATTACACCGATGCAACCGGTAGCTCCAGCTCAGCTTGAGGTTAGGGCAGCAGTTTCTGAGGCGGAGCAGCTCAGACTTGAGAGGTAGAAGAAGTACCACCCTCCTACCTTCAATGGATTGGTGTGAGAGGATGCCCAGGGTTTTCTGGAGGAGTGTCACCGTATTCTCCGTACTATGGGTGTAGCGGAGTCAAGTGAGGTTTCTTTTACTGTATTCCAGCTTAGAGGAGCAACCTATCAGTGGTGGCGTGCTTATGAGGTGAGTAGTCTGGCTGAGGCAGCGTCACTTACATGGACTCAGTTCTCGAACATGTTTTTGAGAGAGTATGTCCCTCAAAGCCTCAGAAACGCATGGCGCGCGGAGTTTGAGAAGTTGCGCTAGGGTGCTATGACTGTGTCAGAGTATGCACATCGTTTTAGTGATTGGCTGGACATGCACCGGCCTTGGTTGCCACAGTTCGAGAGAGGGTTCGTCGGTTAATTGAGGGACTCCACCCCACTATCAGGATTAGTATGGCCCGGGAGTTAGAGATGGATATTTCTTACCAGGAGGTTGTGAGTATTGCTAGGAGATTGTAGGGCATGCTCGCTCGGGATAGAGAGGAGAGGGAGGCCAAGAGGTCCCGAAAGTCTGGCACTTATAGTGGTACTCGTGCCCCAGCTGCAGTTCGCCATGGTAGGGGCTATGGGAGTCGCCCCGTCCATTCAGCACTTCCAGCCGCCAGTGGTATTCCGGCCCCATCTAGGCCCCAGAAGCCTTATTATGTATCGCCAGTATCTAGTCCACCTCCTGCATGGGGTGCTTTTAGCGGTCAGTCCAACAGACCTGGCCCAAGCCAGTCACAGCAACCACGCCCTCTGAGAGCTTGTTTTGAGTGTGGCAACACTCGCCATATGGTGAGGGACTGCCCCAGACTTAGGAGGGGTTCACCTCCACAGACTTCTCAGGCACAGCGTGTTCCACCGGGTCCTCAGGCTATGATTCCAGCACCAGCTACCGCCCCACCTTCTCAGCCAGCTCGAGGTGGAGGTCAAGGTCGCCCTAGAAGGGGAGGCCAGGCAAGATATTATGCTCTTCCGGCTCGTACAGAGGCAGTTGCTTCCGACTCTGTCATTACAGGTATTGTTACGATCTGTCGTAGAGACGCGTCGGTCTTATTTAATTTAGGCTCTACATATTCCTATGTGTCCTCTTTTTTTGCCCCGTATTTGGGCGTATCTCGGGACTCCTTGTGTTCCCCTGTTTATGTGTCTATTCCTGTGGGAGATTCTCTTATTGTGAACCATGTGTATCGGTCGTGTTTGATTGCTCTTAGTGGTCTTGATTGCTCAGTATGGTAGACTTTGATGTTATCTTGGGCATGGACTATTTGTCGCCCCATTATGCTATTCTTGATTGTCACGCTAAGACTGTGACGCTGGCTATGCCAGGACTACCGCGATTGGAGTGGATAAGTACCTTAGAGTACACTCCCAGCAAAGTTATTTCATTTCTTAAAGCTCAACGAATGGTTGAGAAGGGGTGTGACGTGTATCTAGCTTATGTGAGAGATGTCGGTATTGATGCCCCTATAGTTAAGTCAGTCCTAGTAGTGAGGGACTTTCCATATGTATTTCCAGCTGATCTCCCGGGCATGCTGCCTGACAGAGATATTGATTTTGGCATTGATTTGTTACCGGGCACTCAGCCCATCTCTATTCCTCCCTATCATATGGCTCATCCTGAGTTGAAGGAATTGAAAGAGCAGTTATAGGAATTGCTTGATAAGGGCTTCATTCTGCCCAGTGTGTCACCTTGGGGTGCTCCTATCTTATTTGTGAAGAAGAAGGATGCTTCTATTCGGATGTGTATTGATTACCGCCAGTTGAAAAAAGTCACAGTGAAGAACAGGTATCTATTGCCTCGTATTGATGATTTATTTGATCAGCTACAAGGTGCCAGAGTATTTTCCAAGATTGACTTACGTTTAGGCTATCGTCAGTTGAAGATTCAGGAGCCAGATATCCCGAAGACTGCTTTCATGACTCGGTATGGTTACTACGAGTTCCTTGTGATGTCATTTGGGCTGACCAATGCCCCAGCAAGTTTTATGCACTTGATGCATAGTGTGTTCCGGCCCTATCTTGGCTCATTCGTCATTGTGTTTATTGACGACATTTTGGTGTACTCCCAGACTCGGGAGGGTCATGAGCAGCACCTGATGGCTGTGCTTTAGACCTTGAGAGAAAAAATGTTATATGCAAAATTTTCAAAGTGTGAGTTTTGGCTAGACTCAGTGGCATTCTTGGGTCACGCAGTATCGAGTGATGGGATCCAGGTGGATCCGAAGAAGGTTGAAACAGTACAGAGTTGGCCAGACCGTCCTCAGCTATGGAGATCCAGAGTTTTCTTGGTTTGGCGGGGTATTACTGTCGATTTGTAAAGGGTTTCCCATCTATTGCAGCACCTATGACCAGGCTGACCCGGAAGGGTGCTCCGTTCAGGTGGACAGAGGAGTGTGAGGAGAGCTTTCAGAAGCTGAAGACAGCTTTGACTACAGCCCCAGTATTGGTATTGCCTACAGATTCAGGATTTTATATTATATATTGCGATACGTCGTGGATTGGTCTCGGCGCGGTGTTGATGCAGGACGGTAGGGTGATTGCCTACGCTCATTCCTTGAAGATTTGGCGGCACTATTTGTACGGTGTCCCTTGTGAGATTTACATCGATCACCGAAGTTTGTAGCATCTGTTCAAGAAAAAGGATCTTAACTTGCGTCAGCGGAGGTGGTTGGAGCTGCTTAAAGATTATGATATCACCATTTTGTACCATCCCGGGAAGGCTAATGTGGTGGCCGATGCTTTGAGTTGTCGGGCAGAGAGTTTGGGGAGCTTAGCATATCTACCAGCAATAGAGAGACCATTGGGGTTGGATGTTCAGGCCTTAGCCAGCCAGTTTGTTAGATTGGATATTTCTGATCCAAGTCGAGTATTAGCTTGTGTGGTCTCTCGACCTTCTCTTTATGATCGTATCAGGGAGCGTTAGTATGATGACCCCCATCTTCTTGTCCTTAAGGACATGGTTCAGCACGGTGGTACTAAGGAGGTCGCTATTGGGTATGATGGTGCATTGAGAATGCAAGGCAGGCTATGTATGCCCAATGTAAATGGTTTGCGTGAGTTGATTCTCCAGAAGGCTCACAGCTCACGGTATTCCATTCATCCGGGTACCGCGAAGATGTACTAGGACTTGAGGCAACATTACTGGTGGAGGAGGATGAAAAAGGACATAGTGGAGTATGTAGCTCGATGTCTAAATTGTCAGCAGGCAAAGTATGAGCATCAGCGGCCAGGTGGGTTACTTCAGAAGTTAGAGATTCCGGGGTGGAAATGGGAGCGGATCACTATGGATTTCGTTGTTGGACTCCCACAAACTCAGCGGAGGTTTGATGTAGTTTGGGTGCTTGTGGATAGGCTGACCAAGTCAGCTCATTTCCTTCATGTGATGACTACATATTCTTCTGAGCAGCTGGCTCGAATTTATATCCGCGAGATTGTCAGGCTTCATGGCGTACCGATATCTATCATCTCTGACCGGGGTACGCAGTTTACATCATGGTTCTGGAGGGCCGTACAGCATGAGTTGGGTACTCGAGTGGAGCTGAGCACAATATTTCACCCTCAGACGGACGGACAGTCTGAGCGCACTATTCAGATATTAAAGGATATGCTCCGTACATGTGTGATAGATTTTGGAGGTTCTTGGGATCAGTTCTTGCCACTTGCGGAGTTTGCCTACTACAACGGTTATCAGTCGAGCATCCAAATGGCACTGTATGAGGCTCTGTATGGTAGGCGGTGTCGGTCTCCAGTGGGTTGGTTCAAGCCAGGCGAGGCTATATTATTGGGTACAAACTTCGTTCAGGATGCCCTGGATAAGGTGAAGGTGATTCAGGATCGACTTCGCACAGCCCAGTCCAGACAGAAGAGTTATGTGGATCGGAATGTTTGCGATGTTGCATTCATGGTTGGAGAGCGGTTCTTGCTCTAGGTTTTACCTATGAAGGGCTTTATGAGGTTCGGGAAGAAGGGCAAGCTGAGCCCAAGGTTCATTGGTCCATTTGAGGTGTTGCGGCGAGTTGGAGAGGTTGCTTATGAGCTTGCCTTACCTCCCAGTCTAGCAGGAGTTCATCCGGTATTCCACGTTTCTATGCTCCGGAAGTATCACGGTGATCCATCTCACGTGTTGGATTTCAGCTCAGTCTAGTTGGACTAGGATCTATCTTATGTTGAGGAGCCGATGGTTATTTTGGACAAGCAGGTTTGAAAGCTAAGGTCAAAGAATATTTCTTCAGTGAAGGTTCAGTGGAGGGGTCAGCCGGTCGAGGAGACGACTTGGGAGACCGAGCAGGATATGCGCAGCCGTTATCCTCATCTTTTCACTACTTCAGGTATGTCTCTATGCTCGTTCGAGGATGAACGATTGTTTTAAGAGGGAGAGGATGTAACAACCTGGCCGGTCATTTTTAGATTAATAGCCCTGATCCCCTATTAACTGCTTCCCCCGTATCTTTTTCTGCTTATGTGACTTGCCGGGAGGTTTTGCTTTTAGTTTCGGAGTGTTTTGGGATACTTAGTTCCTAAACGAAAGCTTAAGCCTTAGGATTTTGACCGTTGTCATAACTATATAAAGATGACTTCAGAATGGAGTTTCGTCGGTTCCGTTAGCTCCGTAGGGTGATTTTGGACTTAGGGGCATGTCCAGATTGTTTTTGGAGGTCTGTAGATGATTTAGGCTTGAAATGGTGAAAGTCAAATTTTTGGAGATTTTGACCGGTAGTGGACTTTTTAATAACGTGGTTGGATTTCGATTCTGGAAGTTGGAGTAGGTCCGTAATATTGAATATGACTTGTGTGCAAAATTTGAGGTCAATCGGACGTGGTTTGATAGGTTTCAGCATCGGTTGTAGAAATTTGAAGTTTCAAGTTCATTAAGTTTGGATTGGAAAGTGATTCGTGTTTTTAGCGTTGTTTGATGTGATTTGAGGGCTCGACTAAGTTCGTATGGTATTATAGGACTGGTTGGTATATTTGGTTGAGGTCCCGGGGGCCTCGGATGAGTTTCGGATGCTTAACTGATCATTTTGGACTTGTGAAAGATAGCAGATTTTTTGGTTTTCCCAGCTGCTGGTTTCCTTCTTTGCATTCGCGAGGGGTGTTCCGCGTTCGCGAAGAGGAGCTGGAGGCAGGAGGAAGATTGTTCTTCGTGTTCATGAAGGGGGGGTCTCTTTCACGAAGGGGTTGTTAGGCAGTGCATCACGAACGCGAGAAGGGCATCGCATTCGCGTAGAGAAAGTTGAGCGTTTGGGACCCCAGGCCTTTCTGCCTACGCGTTCGCGATGTTGGTCCCGCGTTCGCGTAGGGTTGAGCTGAGTGGACTTTGCATTCGCGACAAGGGTATCGCGTTCGCGATGAAAGGATTCTGGGCCAAAGTAAGTTTGTGCTTCGCGAACGCGAGGGTCCTTCCGCGTTCGCGAAGAAGGATTTGCCTAGGCAGAATATAAGATTTCAAAAACGAGGGTTAGGCCATTTTTATCAAAACTTGGGTTTGAGAGCTCGGATTTGGGCGAGATTTTGAGAGATTTTCAGAGACATCAATTGGGTAATGATTCTTCACTTGATTTTGGTTATATCCCACTAATCTATCACTAATTTCATCTTTTAATTTCGGATTTGGGTGAAAAATTTGGGAAAAATGGGAAGAAGTTCTTCCACTAAGATTTTGGATTTTGATTGAGATTTTGATATCGGATTTGGATAATTTTGGTGCGAGTGAACTCGTGAGTGAATGGGTGTTCATATTTTGTTACTTTTACCCGATTCCGAGACGTGGGGCTGGGGAGGCATTTTAGGGCGATTTTCGAAATTCTTTTTAAAGTATTGATTTCATTAATTAAATTAGTCTATTATAGTTGTATTTATGGTATGAAATTATTTTTGGCTAGATTTGGGCCATTTGGAGTCGGATAATCTAGGAAAGGGCATTCTTACTAATTGATTGAGCTTGGTTCGAGGTAAGTGGTTTGTCTAACCTTGTGTGGGGAAAATCCCCTTAGGATTTGGTACTGTTGTGATATGTGAGCACCGTGTACGTGAGGTGACGAGTACGTACACAGGCTATTTGTTGTGAAACCCGATTTATTTTACTGAGTAGTAACCTGTTTTTCTTTTAATTTGAGTTATATCGTTTAAATGAGTATTATTTTGTTTTCATTCTTAATTGGGCTATTCCAATATGTGTAGTTATCCTGTTTAGTCTAATATCGCATGTCTACGTGCTTTAGCTGCTTATTTGAACTCTATAAACATGCCTAGTTAATTTCCTACTTTTTCTTTGTTCTTTATCAGTATAATTATAGAAAGCTTGTTGTTAACTGTCGTATTTATCGATTTGAGCTGTGTGTTTACTTTTGAGACTGCGAGGTGGTTCCTCGGAAGTTCTCCCTGCACATTTACTTTTGAGACTAAGAGGCGGTTCCTCGAGAGTTCTCCCTCCACATTTACTTTAGAGACTACGAGGCGGTACCTCGGGAGTTCTCCCTACACATTTACTTTTGAGACTACGAGGTGATACCTCGGGAGATCTCTTTGCTTATTTACTTCGGGACTACGAGACGGTATCTCGAGAGATCCCCTGTTGTTTACCCGTATGTTGTACTAATATTTTTGCTGTGTTTTCCTTTTGTTAAATTCCAGTATCTTGGTATACTGTTATATTCCCCTGCTTTATTTATTATATACCAGTGGGCCTGACCTGACCTCGTCACTTCTCGACCGAGGTTAGGCTTGGCACTTACTGGGTACCGTTGTGCTGTACTCATGCTACTCTTCTTCACATGTTTTTGTGTGCAGATCCAGGTACTTCTTATCAGCCCCGCTATTAGCTCAGAGCGCTTGCTGTTGTACGGAGACTTCAAGGTACATCTACCGCGTCCGCAGACCTAGGATTCCCCCTCTATTCTCCCCTAAGTCAAACACTTCATGTATTCCTTTTATTAGACTCTAGTGTATAGAGATGCTATTTTCCTTCTGTAGCTTGTGACTTATGATGTTTCGGGTTTTGGAAAGACCGTGTATTTATAGATTATTGGTTATTGTGCATGCCGAGAGGCATTGTTACTAGTTATTCAGTTATCCACTGCTGTTAGAAACCAAGTTTTACTTTCGTTTTGTTATTTTCTGCAATTTGTTAGGCTTACCTAGTCGTAGAGACTAGGTGCCGTCACGACGTTATACGGAGGGAGTTTGGGTCGTGACAGGATTGGATGATGAATTCCTTGTGCTTTTGCTTCTCCACCTCCTCCTTAGTCTCCTTAGGTCTTAGATGTGTCAAAAGTCCCAAAAATAGCGTTTTTACATGTATTTATATTAAGTAGGGTCGGGTCCAAACGAAAATACCTTTTCCTACGCGAAATAGGATTCTAGCTCTGTAAACATTGTACAGGCGGCATGGGGCGATGCGGCATGCGGGGCATTAGTGGGAAAACCCAGAGAGTTGAAATCTATCAGGCAGCCGGTAAATGTATAGGCCAGGCACGGCGCGCCACAAGCCGCGCTAGTGTTGTTTTCTTAGAGTCCGGATGTTTCTTGACTTTTTGATATCCGGACGTGTTTCCGACCCCCGAACGCGATCCCGGCTTAATCCCATAGGCTTTTACTGAGACTTCAAATCTCCAAATAGCTCGAATTCATTCCATAATATCTACATAACTCGGAATTACTCCTACAAGGCATAAACACATAATTAGTGCAAAACACTAGCGATTAAAGCTCAAACTCAATTAAAGTGCAGTAAATTAGAGTGCAATAAGCGACTAAAATACGATATTATAGCCTACCATAACACCCCCACACTTAAACTAAAGACACAACCTTTTCAAATAACTCTCCTAACTCATCACATCAAGAATATTTAAAATAGATTAAGCACAATATCGTATCATCCTAACCTCAAGATTTGACTCAAAAGCACCACGCATTATTTATGACCCCCTCACTTACTCTAACATAGAGGTCAACGACATTACCTTTCCTTCATGAATTAAGTGCCCTCACAACAATAGAGAGTAGTTCCATACACAATAGAAATTAAGGACAATTAGGAACTAAAGATAGAAAGAATTCACTCACTCTCAGAAACAATATTCATATGCTATAAAAGATGAACCATAGGCTTGCCCGTAGTGTACTACTCTACTAATTGAGCTCATTCAGTTCAGGATCAAGTAGTACTTTAACTTGTTATAATGTAGGTTGTGGGACGGGTAGGATACATTTAGATATAAGAGTGACTACACCTCCCTAAGCACTTTAATACATATACATTAACTATTCAAAATCCCACACTTATGTCAAACCAAAATTCCACCTTCACCTTACTATACATTAACTCCCTACTTCTTTAAGCACGATTATATCAAGTTACCACTATCAAGGAATATTGTTTTTCACAATCATACAAATATTTTTTTCTTTTTTCTTTTCTTTTTCAATTCAAGTGGCTCTTACTTTTTATTTTTTAAACAATGCACCTTTCTACTTATTTCATTAGTTCCACTCAAAAGTCAAACCAACCACCCCACACTTCAACTTTTGCAAATTCATAACAAATTCAAATGCTCACGAGAGGTATATGGTTCAAATAGATGGTTAATTCAAATAAATGTGTAAGACGTGTAATGTGGTTGCCAAAGAAATAGGATCACAAGCTCAAAGGGGTTAATTAAGATACATAATAATTAGGTGAGTAAAAACATTAACTGGCTCAACAAAGAAACGCCTAAATTACTTCCAAGACTGAACAAAACTACTATTTTGCTTTGTAAACACACAGGGCAAGTTCTAGACATCAAATGCAATGCACAGAATACACAAAACCTCACACACACATGGCACATAACTCACTCAGGATTGGATTATCAATACACTCTAGTCAAAGTAGTTAAGCAAAGTTAAAATCATACAGTTTAAGGTACTTATACAAGAGTCAAAAACTGAGCCTAAGCATCACAACTAAAGCACTCACTATTCTCAAAACATAATAAAGTCAAGAGATATTGTTTCCAATTCAAATCATAGCACAAGGTTTCCTACTCCTAAAAAAATAAAACTAACTATGCCCGGTTCAAACAAAACCCTTAAAAAAGAACCGCGGCCCAAAGAAAACCCAAGGGGGAATTAATACACTACCTAACAAAAGAAATTTTTTTTTGTCTTTTTCTTTCGACTTTAATCCCTCAAGAAACCTGTCGATATGATATCCATAGTCGAAAAAATCGAAAATTTTAAAATTTTATGGTTTTTTCAAATTTTTATCTTTATCTCTACTACTACAACTAAAAAATAAAAACTAAAACTAACATACATACAACATACAAATATTTTCAAATTTTTATCTCTATCTCTACTACTACAACTAACAAAACAAAAACTAAAACTAACATATATACAACATACAAATGTCCCCCACCCACACTGTAAGTTATGGCATGTCCCCACAACACACAATTAAAAAGCATAAGGTAGAGAAAACTTCCCTGAACATCTAGTCGGGGTCGAAGTCGAGATCCATTCCTTGCCTTCGAACCAATGCACACATCCACGCCGACAGATTCTTCTTAGCCTTCTTGGGGTGCACCCCACACTTATCATTCTCACTCAGTTCAGCGTTTCCTTTTGAACTCTTCACCTTCCACTCAACACTTGCAGTTGGCTTCTCCTTTTTAACCCCCGTTTCTATATTCATCTCAAAAATCACAGTCTCCTTACCCACTCTAAGCATGAGTTTTCTCTCGTGTATATCTAAGATTGTTCTACCCGTTGCTAAGAATGGTCTTCCGAGGATAAGGGGGACCTCCTTGTTCTCCTCCATATTCACCACTATGAAATCTATAGGAAATACGAACTTATCTACCCGAACTAAGACATCTTCAACTATCTCCTCAGGTATCAAAGTTGTTTGGTCTGCCAGCTGCAAAGATATTAGTGTTGACCTTATCTCTCTAATTTCATTATCCAGCTTCCTATAAATATACAAAAGCATTAGATTAATTGAGGCACCATAATCACATAAAGACTTATCAAAATTAATAGTGCCTAAAGAGCAAGGTATAGTAAAACTCCCCGGATCCCCACACTTTTGTGGGAGTTTATTTTGCAAGATTGCACTGCAATGCTCTGTGAGCTTGACCACTGAGGTCTCTTCTATCTTCCTCTTCTTTGTAAGGATCTCCTTCAAGAATTTGGCATAAGCTGGCATTTGGAAGATCACTTCTGTGAATGGCAAATTTACATTAACCTGTTTCAGCACATCTAGAAATCTCTCAAATTATTTATCCAGCTTTTCTCGATACAACTTTTGGGGAAATGGTAAAGCAGGCATGTGTTTGCTCTCTTCATTAGATTCCTTCCTTCTTGAAGTTTCCTCTTTCTTCTTTTTCTCAGCTCCCTTCTTGCCTTTTTTCTTCTTATCAACTTTATTTTTCAGCTGCTCCCCACTTTCCTTTTTAGGTATCACATCTTTTTGGACTGGGGTAGGATCTTTAAACATTTGCCCGCTTCTCAATGTCACAACATTTATTATTTATTTGGGGTTTCTTTCAGTATCAGCTGGCAGAGTACCTGGGATTCTTTCAGACAATACAGTTGTAATTTATCCCACTTGCTTCTCCAAGTTCCGCAAACCAGTGCCAAGTTCTTTAATAGCTTCACCATGAGCATCTAATCTCTCATCTATCTTGATAATGAAAAACTTCATTAGATCTTCTAGCCCGGGCTGAGTGGAATGTTGAGGCTGGAACTGCGGCCTCTGCTGATTTTGGAAGCCTTGGGCTCCTTGTCCCTGGAATCTGGAGTTGTTTTGTTGCCATGCATTTGCAGTAACCTCAGGTGAACTCCACAAAAAATAGGGGTGCTTCTGACCCATTGCATTGAAGTTATAATTCCCAACAACATTAACTTCCTCAATTGAGGCTTGGCACTCATGAGTAGGGTGTCCTCTTTCACATATATCACAAGTTGTGTGGGGCTCACTATGTATTGAAGCTAAGATCAGCTTCCTTATTTCCTTGGCCATGGAATCAAGCTGTACCTGCACAGATGTGTTAGCATCAACCTGGTGAACACCAGTCGCTCTTCTTCTTTCAGCACTCTTAGAAGGCCATTGATTTGCATCTTCAAACAACTCATCTAGAATTGTGACTATCTCCTCTGGAGTCTTCTTCATCAACGGGACTCCAGCTGCATTACTCAATGTTCTATGTGAGGTCGGTGTTAATCTATCCCAAAAATCCTGGAGTTGCATTCAGAGTTCAATCCCACTATGTTGATACTTTCGCATTATCTCATTAAACCTCTCCCAAGCTTCAAACACAGTTTCAATGTCGTTCTGGCAAAAGTTATGGATTTCTCTTCTAAACTTGCCCGTCTTAGCTGATGAGAAATATTTACCAAGAAATTTTCTAGTCATCTCATCCCATGTTCTAATCGACCCATTAGGCAAGCTTCGAAGCCAATACTTTGCATCATCCTTGAGTGTGAAGGGGAATGCCCTTAAGTAGACTGCATCTTGTGACACGCCATTGTATTTAAAGGTGTTCATAATCTCCTCGAAGTCTATCAGATGGTTGTTTGGATCTTCGTTCATCTTTTCTCTGAAGACACAACTGTTTTGCAGTGTTTGAAGTAACCCATGCTTCAACTCAAAATTGTTCGCATCAACTGGAGGTGGTCTAATACTTGATAATCCTTGGTTGTAGACCGGTCTAGCATAATCACCAAGTGGTCTCCCAGCAGCAGGAGCTATATTTCTGAACTGGCCTACACCCACGGGTTGATTTTGGTTAAGTCTGTGACCTCTCTATTCTTCATAGATGCGCTGCGCATCCCTAATAGTTGCTTCCTCAGCATCCCGTGCCGCTTTTTCTCTTTGTTGGGCTACTTCTCTTGTAGCCAAATCAACATTATCATCATCTCCAGCCATAGTGTCTTTGGTTGAGGATTGCCCAACCTTCTCTATATTCTCAGGGAGATTTCTTTCCTTCCTCAGCTGTCGTAGTTGCTTTTCTATTTCTGGTTTGTATGGTAGCAGTTCCTTCCCAGAAGATCGAATCATGCACTACTCTTACCTGCAACCTGCGCACAGTTAGAGAACACTAACCGTAAAAAGGGAAAAATAAAATAAAAATAAAAATAAAAATTTCTGAATTAGCACTACAACTATTTCAAACACTATTGATTGCCAATCCCTGGCAACGGCGCCAAATTTGACGAGCTCGAAACACACACTTAAATATGCTAGCTAGTCAAATATAGTATAATATAATATCGTATCCACATGGATTGGAGTTAAACAGTATTATCGTAGTTTGTAGCTAGATTGCTATCCAAGATAATCAACAGTTGAGAATTATGTGATTAAAAACTAAAATTACTTAAGAATCTAAAGCTAATTGACGAATGACAATCGAACAAATGTAAGCAAGAAAGATATCAATGGGAGAAAATAGGGATTGATTCGATAGGTGTACGATAAAGGTCTGGGATTTAACTCTAGTTAATTCACTTCTAATGTTCAAGTGAGTCTCTCGAATTTACTCAATTATTAGTTCAAACATTTAGTAGAATTCCTCTCTCGATTAAGTCTCAACCTCACAATATGAACCAATTTATTCTCGGTGAAGATATGCAAGAATTCGTAGTGGATTGGTCTTTAGGAGAACCTCTCTCGATTATCCTCCTAACTAGGTTTAAACAATAATTCAACTAGCCTCTTTCGATTATTAAGAAGAATAAATGAACTCAACCAACAAGATAATATAAAGATATTACAAGATATGCCTCTCTCGATTACATGAACATGTGAATATAGATGTAACTATTAAAACATCCCAAACAATTCAATGCATAAAAACTAGAGTTATAATCCGCAAACAAATATCAATACACCAAATCCATCAAACCCTAAAGAGAACTACTCCATAGATATGGAGTAATTCATCACAAATATGTTTAAAGTAAAGAAAAACATAAAACGATCCAAACTCTTGTCTTGAGTGAGGATTGGATGATGAATTCCTTCTACTTTTGCTTCTCCACCTCCTCCTTAGTATCCTTAGGTTTTAGATGTGTCAAAAGTCCCAAAAATAACGGTTTTATATGTATTTATACCAAGTAGGGTCGGGCCTAGACGAAAAAACCTTTTCCTATGCGAAATAGGATTCTAGCTCTGTAAATATTGTACATGCGCGCCGCATGGGGCGACGCGCCATGCAGGGCATTAATGGGGAAATCCAGAGAGTTAAAATATGTCAGGCAGCCGATAAATGTACAAGCGTCGCGCGCCGCGCTAGTATTGATTTCTCAAAATCCAAATTTTTGTTGACTTTTGGATATCCGGACTTGGTTTTCGACCCCTGAACGCGATCCCGACTTAATCCCTTGGGCTTTTACTCAGACTTCAAAGCTCCAAATAGCTTGAATTCATTCCATAACATCTACATAGCTTGGAATCACTCCTAAAACGCATAAACATACAATTAGTTCAAAACACTAGCGATTAAAGCTCAAACTCAATTAAAGTGCAGTAAATTAGAGTGCAATAAGCGACTAAATACAAGATTATAGCCTACCATCAACCCCTTAAGAAATAATAAATGAAGCACATATTTTACCATAATAACCTCAATAATAATAGCATTTTAAAAAGTCTTGGAAAATGATTTGGGAAGGAGTAGTTAATGATAAGGATAAAACGGAAATTTTTTGTTGATTTTATCTTGATTTGCTAAAACTGACAAGTAAAAGTGAAAATATATTTTTAGTATAGTACACAAGTAAAAGTGAATGGAGGGAGTAGTTCACCAATTATGGTAATTTATTATATACATTTTTAAAAGAATCCATTTTATTACTCTCACAAATGTTATTATTTAAAAATATATGCAATTACAAGTTTGACTTAAATTTTCGTGCAACGCACGAGTATAGAGACTAGTTATTATAAAAGCATGAATACAATGTTGATAGACCAAAATAGCCTTAAAAATTAAATTAAATCTTTAACTATGTTGGACAAAATTGTAATATTTAAAACCCTGTTTCTGCCACTTTGATGGACTTCTAATACCAATCACCTTCCTATTTTGGGGCTGTTTGCCATATTAACGTTCCATACCAATCCACATCAAACCAAGCACTTTGAAAAACATATTTACATGCATAAGGACACTTTGTACACTGTAACCTATATATGTTTGCAATTAATTTCCTTCATTACATAAACTTTCTCCCATAGATTAGCTTCATGTATCTAAGTCAAGTTCTGAAATAAAAGAAGCATCATACGGAGGAAGGGTCCAAAATAGCATTAACGTTTTGGAGAGACTAGAGAGGCATTAATAAAGCTTTGGAGAGAGTAATTTAATCCAGCAACTATTCTTTGGTTTTTTAATCATGATGGCTTATTTCTATTTGTTTAACTCTCTGTGTATAATGTATTTAGGGAGTACTCTGAGTGATCAAGTAAGTTTGGGTTTTAAATTTGGTTTGGATTCTTTTGTTTCCTATAATTTCATAACTCGGATTCATTGTTGGACGAATATATCGATTGACACAATGTATACTAAATCCGTTAAATTCGAGTCATCTTTGTTCGTTTGGTAACTTAGTAATTTCTTAACGAACAGTAGAGTCAATATTAGATACGTTTCAATCTTTTCTATAGTATAAAACATTTCATCTCAGTTAGAAGATTTTCTCTATTCTTTATAGTAGTTTTTACACGTATGATACACAACAATAACGTTGAGTTATGGTTTTCGGGGAAGGATTATATCTTCTGCATCTTGAATTTGTTCTCCTTGTCAGTGCTAATGAGTATCGTTTAAGAAGAATTTCTGGATAAAAAACGCTTTCTGGATCTACGATTTAGCCATGGACAGCTTTATCTTTACAATAACCGGAACTTAAGTGGACAATAAAAATATATCACCAAGTTACACAGACATATAATATTGATCGGGCAACTTAAGAGAACATAAATAGGGTGAATGTTTTCATGGCTCCTCATGATCTGAATCAATATTGAACATAAATAGAGGGAAGTACGTAGACTTATTGATATCAAACTTACCTAGATCTTTTTCCTCTAAGCATGTATCTATTTGACTTTTTTAGGCTGTGACGTACATTCTCCTGCATGCTCTTTAACCTTTTGCAAAATCATAGAATTATTAAATTGTGTTATTAGTTTTAATTTAATTATATGCACTTCCACCAGGTTCATTCTCGTGAAAGCTCTTAAGCTTCCTTTTATTTTTTCTTCTTTTTGCTTCTTGTTCCTTGCTTAAGATATAATCATGTGGTATACTTTCTTTTTGAGCTGCTTGACCTTGCATAGGAAGATAGGCCTTTAGAGTTTTGTTTCAACAAGTCCACAAGTAGTTTCGTCTCATTATTTATATTAGAAGAATTTTAAAAACGCTTTATAGAAAGAAAAGAACAAAGAGTAAAATTAGAAATAAGGTAACTGGTGGATTAACTAAAAAAATATAGTGGAAAGATTAATGCAATTACTCCAAATTAGTAACTAATTTAATAGTTCTTCTTTACAGGTTAAGACGATATCAATCGTTTGAGTTCAAATACTAAATTATTAAGATAGTAAAAAATATTTCAAATAGTAAAAAATATTTTTTGTGTATTATAAAATTTTGCACCTCCAACTTAAAATTTTAGAGTATGATATAGTTACAAAATCTACTGCTGCACTTTTATATTTTGAATGGATGGAGATGTCCTCTTTTTTTTTTTCTTTTGTTCCATATGGTGGCTGACAGTCGGTTTCAGTCTTAATTAATTTGAATTAGTACCGAAAGTCACACTTTGGAGGCAAAGTACCAAATTAAAGGCCGACTCAATTTCCAGGACTAGAACTCTGATTAAGAATGGAAATTACTTATCACCCTACCTAACTTTGGAGGTGAATCCTCTAAATGTCCTTTATGTAAAATATTTTGAAATAAGATACACAAAAAAAATCATTTGTAAAGAACCTTAGATATGATATGATCACATATATGTCTAAATTATAAGTACATTATAATATTATCCATCTTAAATGAATTGATCATTTTTACATATTCAGATAATATCCAATCATTTCAATTCAAGTTTTATTCTAATGTAATGACATTGATTAATTTCAGCATATGATTATTACATTCTTTCTGTCAATTGCTTTACAACAATATTTTCTTCGTGTATACATCTAAATTTTTCATTAGTTACATTTATTGTTCCTTCATATAAATAATTGACTGAACAATTACGTGCCATTATTAACGTGCAACGCACGTTTATAGAAACTATTATTTAAAAAATCGACTTAATTGGTTTGATTTCTCTCGAGAAAAGCAACCCAAAACCGAACCATGAATAAATCTTTGTATACGGCATGGCGCACGGCTCCTTCTCTGCAATATTGCAGCTTCTATATAGATGTATACGGTTACAACCGATCCTCGATCATGAAGATCGATCGAGGATGGCACCTCAGTCAAGGGATATCTCCATGGGGAGCCCGAACGAATTCCGAGATAGGGTATCGAGCGTCGGGGCGTCCGAATTGACCGAGGCAACATCGACCGACACAGGTTCCGAACATCGACGCCCGAAAATGATCACCAAGCTCGAAACCAAGGCCGAGGTCCCGATCCGACACCGAGCTCGAGTCAGTATCGAGCTCACAGACAAAAGCTGTTACAACCGCACCAAAGGAGAGAATCTTAGCGGGAATTAAGGAGGAGACACACCATCATGGGTCCTCCACTAGTTATATTATTTTATTATGTTGTTAAAGATAAAATAGTGATCCTTGGCTATAAAAGGCAAGATAGCTTGTAATAGAGACAGGCTCCTTCAGATCAAGAATTCATTGTGTTTATCTTTCTAAGTTCACTAAGTATCTTTGTTCA
>AWOL01S0074690.1:0-11385 GCA_000715115.1 Nicotiana otophora | reverse complement strand
TGAAATGGGGAATTTCCACAACCAACAACAGTGAATCTCAATCTGGTTCGAAGAAAAAAAAATGGTTAAAGAAAGATCAGTTGTTTAACACCACTTCACCAAGTTCACTGATGCCGAGGGTGTGAAAAAAGCGAAATGCAAGTATTGTTCAGAAGAATATTTAGCTGATACCAAGAATAGCGGTGCAAGCAATTTGTATCGCATATTCCCAAATATCCGAGCAATCCCTAAAAGGCGGAAACAAGCCAGACAACATTAGCTTTTCAACAGAAAGGTCAAACAGGTGATGTTTCACTTATCCCTTGGAAATTTGATCAAGNTACAAGCAATTTGTATCGCATATTCCCAAATATCCGAGCAATCCCTAAAAGGCGGAAACAAGCCAGACAACATTAGCTTTTCAACAGAAAGGTCAAACAGGTGATGTTTCACTTATCCCTTGGAAATTTGATCAAGAGGCATATAGTAGGGCTTTAGCTCGTATGATTATTAAAGATGAACTTCCCTTTATTGCTGTTGAAAAGATGGATTTAGAGACTTTGTGAGAACTCTTCTGTTACACCCCATGTTTTCGTACGTAAAAATACGCCATAAATAAATTAATGAAAGCTCGGAAATGAGATATTACATCCCGCATTTTCAAACGTTAAAGTTTCGTCGAAGTTTGACATTTTGGATAAAATACGACCCGAGCTAAAATACCCGGCAGTTATGGACTAGTACCATACAAGGTATCACGTGACCATAATAGTAAAGTGTATAAAGTGTGTTAAAATTGAGTAGTATTTTAAGTAATTTGAGATAATTTTTTATTATATGAGTAATTGGTTGATTATTGATTAATGGGAGATTAATTAGTTAAATAAAATATTAGTGGATAATTAAGACCTTGGGATAAGGCCTAAGAGGCCCAAAAACATAGCAGCCTCCCCTATAATTAAAATGACTCTTAAAAGTCTTGCATATATGTCATATTGTGGAAGATTAAAGTGGCTTAGTCACCACTTGAAGTGGGCCCACACCCATTCAAACACACTTAAAGAATTGTGACCATTTTTCTTCATTTGGTCTCTTATATTTTCAAGATATTCAAGTATACGGTTCTTTCTATTAGAAACTCACGTTAGAACATATTGAAGGAAATCATAATATTTTCCTACCCCAATACCAAATAACACATGATGGAGCACTTGGTAGGCATTGGATTTATGTTACTATTATGAGATTTTGCAATTATAAGGGAATACAGTGCGATTTTTCTCAAGAAAATCGGTTCAGGTATGTTAAGGCTATCCCTTCTTTCTTTTTTGGCATGATCTATACAATACAAACGAAGCGAGCAAACACAACTTCCATAAATGACTCTATTCATAGAAATATTAGAGGTGCCTATGTTCTTGAATTCCCATATGTCTTTTTATTACATCTTCTATTCACGGGTCTCAGAAAATACGTAAGTTGATAAAGTTACTTCATGATATTATTCAAAGGCATAATGGTCTTATGACATTCCGAGAGATTTTATTAATGTACATTCACGCATTGCATTCATTTATACATGTACATTGACCCATGACCAGATGGCGTTATATACGCGTATATATGTATATTATATGTATATGGGATATGGGAAAAGGTTACGGTGTTATATCCGCACCACCACCTGATCAGCTAGTATACGTTGATGATTTGCCCCCAGTGGCCGAAATAATATGATGGGATGCCCTCAGAGGCTTGATGATGATATGAACGCATATACCCATGCATGGTATGACATTTATACGCATATGCATGACATTATAATATTAAATGATTCACAGAGCTATTCAGATATACATGTTGAGTCTTTTACTCCATGTTTCTCTCATGTCTATTGTTTACTAGTTTTTATTCCTTACATACTCGGTACATTATTTGTACTGACGTCCCTTTTGCCTGGGAACGCTGTGTTTCATGCCCGCAGGTCCTGATAGACATGTCGAGAGTCCTCCAAGTAGGCTATCAGCTCAGCGGAAGGTGTTGGTGCGCTTCATTTGCTCCGCAGTTGCTTGTTTGGTCAGTATGATTTAGACATGTATTGTTTGGTATGGCGGGGCTCTGTCCCGACCTTTATGACAATTATGTATTCTTACAGGCTTATAGACAGACGCCATGTACGTAAAAGATTGTATGGTCTTGTCGGCCTATGTTCAGTGTACGAGTGGTTATTTCGGTCTTATTGTCCGTATGTCTTATGTATAAGTTAGTATTTCATGTTGTATTCTACTTATCTCACGTCTGCCTCTCTGGCTTAGTTATCTATGATAGTATAATACGAAAAGATACATTATGTTGGTACTCGGTTGAGTAAGGTACCAGGTGCCCATCGCGACTCATCGATTTAGGTCGTGACAAAAGTGGTATCAGAGCAGTTCTGTCCCAGGGAGTCTACAAGCCGTGTCTAGTAAAGTCTTGTTTATGGGTGTGTTGTGCACCACACTTATAAGCAGGAGGCTACAGGGCATTTAAGACTGTCACTCTTTCTTCTTACTCTAGATCGTGTGGTAGAGCTCAGTTGTAAGAACTCAATTTCCTAAACTCTATCTTATTCATAATACGACGATGCCTACATCCAGAAAGACGGTTGATAAGAGATGTAGTTGTGGAAGAGTTGAGTCAGAGGAACTCGATTTTGCATGATTCTTATGATGAGTAAATGTGAGGTCTTCAGCAGATCATGCGTGTACGAAAATGTGTAAGGTTCTTGATAAGGAGCTTTAAGGCAAGAATATTTATCCACTATTATGGTAGAAAGGAATAAGAGAATCGGAAGATAGACACAAGTTTCAGTAAGTAAAAGAAGCAAGGTGAAGAAGGGTACGAGGTACCCAGTTAATGAAGATTAACAGTATTTATAATTCAGGTAGAGAAATATAAGCATTCTAAGTTACCTTCAACAGTAATAGAGGTATGTACAATCGGCCACACCTATCTCAGTTATGCCCAATTGGGGGCTAACATGTGTAGTTTAAGAAAAGGACGAGATATCAGGATCCGGCTGGGGTGAGAGTAATCCAAAATGGTGAATGGATTGTTTGTGTTAGTTGACATTTCCGAAGGATATTACAAAGGTGCTAATAGATCTCCTTGTGATACACCCAAATAGTGCACTCTAGAATATTACAATTAGATGTGAATACTGAAAGCCTGGAAGGGATAAATATTACCTTAGTTTGACTCGCGTCCCTAGTAGAGTGAGAACGTTAAGCAACCCGAAGAGCCACTGGATGGAGCAAAGGCGAGCTAAAAGCAAAAGAATATCTTGTTCCAATTTTTAGAATAAAGTGATAGACATAAATATTAGCAGAAAATAAGAAGAGAGTTAATGAAGCATTATGAGTAAGATGCAATACATGGATGACAACGGTAGATCAGAAAGATGACAGTATTACAGAGTCTATAGTCAATTGAAGGAAAAGACGAGAGGTGACAGGCCTTGAGACAATAAAAGAGTATAGGCCATAAAGTCATATCCTCATTTCAATAAATAAGTTCGTGACTCCAACGCGACTACGGAAGGAAAAGTTGGACCCCAAAACAATAGAAATCAGTATGGGCTGGTGAACAAGATAAACTAAACATGAATTAGGGACTGAGTGATTGGATAATAGTCGGCATCATGAGAATTTCAGATTTAGTTCCAGCGATAATAGAATGGACGACAGAAGAATAACTTTTAAAGGTCATTCAGGAAGACTCTTTCCTAAAGCAAGCAATGTGAGCAAAGTTAAGCTTAAGGACTGTATGTGCCAGTTATACTAAGTGTCACCCTCGCGAGTAAGGAATTTTGTTATCCTTGGTATAGAAGGATTACCGCAAGGTGAGTAAGGGTCATCGATGATGTGAAAAGACGCCAAAGATAAAGAGGTAAAACATCTATAGGTAGGTCATCGTAGCTCCAACTCTTAGTACTCCACTAAATGGGGAAATATGGAGTGATGTGGTATTAAGTCAGAATTAAGTGGTTCTAGTAATTATGGAATGGTAAGGGAAGAATGCGATAAAAAAATAAAAAAAGGGATGAGATTGCACTTATTTAAAGCCTACAGATATGCTACGATTCCAGAACATTATGCAAACACGACGTCAAGGAAAGGAAGTAAGGGTCCCTGCCCGAGATGTTATCGATAGATAAGGAGCCAGTGCGAGATGTAAGTTAAGACAAAGAAAATAACCTAAGATAGATTATGCGGAATATTGATATGAGAATGGGCCAACGAGTAGTTAGTAGTTGAATCAAGAAGAGCCTAGTTATGGCTAGACGAGAGGTTACAGACAGATTAGTAAATCATGCAAAATGAACATAGTAAAACTCGATATACTGAATTCAGCCTCGCAGTTATGATATTGTAATACTTGAGAAATATTCAGATAGGAGTTGGGGTAGTTAAAGGTACCATATGAGTATTATGGAAATAAAAGAGAGTGTCACTGGGAAGACAGTCAAATATCAAGTTCAGAAGCAACCCTACAAGCACAAGGACGTGGAGGTAAGTAACTACGGATAATTATAGGCAAGGAAAGGACATCAAAATGTCTGTCGAGTATACAATGTAATAAGCTCACAGCTTTACAAGAATCAGAGGATCCTCCCTAAGTACTATAATGAAAGACTAGCTGAGAAAATAAGGAAGAAGGCTTCAACCTAAGCTCAGTGACCGAAAGAGGAAATGGTCTTGTAACAACAGTCTCACAACAACATTGTAAGCACTCTATAAGAAAGTAGGGGGAGTAAAAAACCAAAATTAATATTCGAGATCATATGAGTTGCACGAAAACTCCGGCACGCAACAAGGAGGCAGAAAGACCAGGAAAAGTAATAGCTTACATTTAAAGAAAGCTGAGAAGGAACGAAAAGAATTATTCGATCAGAGATCCAGAGTGAGTTACATTATGAAAGCACTTTAGATTTCAGAGTATTATCCATACAACATATATGTTGACAATTATACAGCTGTAGAAGACTCTGGTATAAGTTAAAAGAAAGAATTGAGTCTAGGTCATAGACAAAGGATTGAATTATTAGATGATGGTATCACGGATATTCCCTAGCAGCTATGAAAGACTAAAGTAATAACTAATACCAGGAGCCGTATATCGGAAGATAGCTTAAGCCTACACAAAGGCTGGTCAGAAGGAAGAGGAAACTAAAGAGTTACATTAACGAAGCAAATCAGGAGTCTGATTATTGGACCTAGAAAATTTTAGACATCATGATTGAGAACATAGTAGAATCACTCTTAATATCAGAGGTACAAGAGAGATAGTACAACAACCATATTCTATAATAACTCTACAATAAAGCCAATTAGAAAAGCATCGGCCTCATAAGAAGTCAGTATGAAGCTCCCACCGGATTGTGTATGCACCAGAGGTGCAAGTGTTATAATAGAGCTTCAAGTTGTGGATGTGAATTATACCTATGTGGAAAGGAGGTCATAAAAGAGATAGAAGATGTGAGGCGAGATTTTAAGGTAAGTAAGGTACAGGTGAACAACGTACGAGATACTCAAATGCAGAAGGTTGTGAATAGTCCATACTTCAGATAGAAGGCCAGAAACACTGAGATTCAATATCCAGGAATGATAACGGCATCGTCAGTAGAATATTTTCCAGCCTATGATTTCTATGTATCAAGAGACCTAGTTAAAAGAATAAAGAAGGGTTGGAGACGATGTGATGTCTCGCTTGATATTCCAGAATGATATAAGAAAATCTATGGTGCAAGAAAGTTGAAGGAAGGTTGCGAATAATATAAATAGATACGTATAGGTTGCAAACTAAAGTATAGTAAAGCGACAAGGTTTTATGACAGGAGTAAGGATGATAAAGGGCGAGTGAGAAGGTGACGAGAATGGATAAGTCCTCGGGATTAAGCCCATATAAACAAGAGAGCTAATGGTTTCTCTACGTTATAGAAAGTTCAGTGTAGCTTGAATGAACTCAAGGAATCTAAGACTAATAGCATTTAGAAGAGATGGAATGCTTCCTCGTAGTAGAATAAGGGTGTAATTGTGATAGATAAAGGATGACGTTTGGGCCTTCGATTGAGTAATGATTTGTTGAATTGTACAACAACAATAACAACAACAACCCAGTATAACCCCACTAGTAGGGTCTGGGGGGGAGGGGGGTAGTGTGTACGCAGACCTTACCCTACCCTGGGGTAGAGAGGTTGTTTCCAATAGACCCTCGATATCCTTCCCTCCAAGAACTCCCCACCTTGCTCTTGGGGTGACTCGAACTCACAACCTCTTGGTTGGAAATGGAGGGTGCTTNACAAGGTACCACATGACCATAATAGTTAGGTGTACAAAGTGTGTTAAAATTGAGTAGTATTTTAAGTAATTTGAGATAATTCTTGATTATATGGGTAATTGATTAATTATTAGTTAATGGAAGATTAATTAGTTAAATAAGACATTAGTGGGTAATTAAGACATTGGGATAAGGCCTAAGAGGCCCAAAAACGTGGCAGCCCCCTTATAATTAAAATGACTCTTAAAAGTCTTGCATAGATGTCATATTGTGGAAGATTAAAGTGTCTTAGTCACCACTTGAAGTGGGCCTACACCCATTCAAACACACTTAAAGAATTGTAACCATTTTGCTTCATTTGGTCTCTTAGATTTTCAAGAGATTCAAGTATATTGTTCTTTCTATTAGAAACTCACGTTAGAATATATTGAAGGAAATCATAACATTTTCCTACCCCAATACCAAATAACACATGATGGAGCACTTGCTAGGCATTGGATTTATGTTACTATTATGAGATTTTACAATTATAAGGGAATACAGTGCAATTTTTCTCAAGAAAATTGGTTCAGATATGTTAAGACTATCCCTTCTTTCCTTTTTGGCATGATCTATACGATACAAATGAATCGAGCAAATGCACAACTTCCATAAATGACTCTATTCATAGAAGTATTACAGGTGCCTATGTTCTTGAATTTCCATGTGTCTTATTATTACATCTTTTGTTCATGGATCTCAGAAAATACGTAAGTTGATAAAGTTACTTCATGATATTATTCAAAGGCGTAATGGTCTTATGACATTCCGAGAGATTTTATTAATGTACTTCTCACGCATTGCATTCATTTATACATGTGCATTGACCCATGATCAGATGATGTTATATACGCGTATATATGTACATTATATGTATATGGGATATGGGAAAAGGTTACGGTGTTATATACGCACCACCATCTGATCAGCTGGTATACGTTGATGATTTGCCCACAGTGGCCGAAATGATATGATGGGATGCCCTCAGAGGCTTGATGATGATATGAACGCGCATATACCCATGCATGGTATGACATTTATACGCATATGTATGACATTATAATATTAAATGATTCACGGAGCGATTCAGATATACATGTTGAGTCTTTTACTCCATGTTTCTCTCATGTCTATTGTTCACTTGTTTTCATTCCTTACATACTCGGTACATTATTTGTACCNTTGAATTGTACAACAACAATAACAACAACAACCCAGTATAACCCCACTAGTAGGGTCTGGGGGGGAGGGGGGTAGTGTGTACGCAGACCTTACCCTACCCTGGGGTAGAGAGGTNTAGACAGGTCGAGAGTCCTCCAAGTAGGCTATCAGCTCAGCGAAAGGTGTTGGTGCGCTCCATTAGCTTCGGAGTTGCTTGTTTGGTCAGTATGATTTAGACGTGTATTGTTTGGTATGGCGGGACTCTGTCCCGACCTTTATGACAATTATGTATTCTTACAGGCTTATAGACAGACGACATATACGTAAAAGATTGTATGGTCTTGTCGGCCTATGTTCAGTGTACAAGTGGTTATTTCGGTCTTATTGTCCGTATGTCTTATGTATAAGTTAGTATTTCATGTTGTATTCTACTTATCTCACATTTGCCTCTCCGGCTCAGTTATCTATGATAGTATGATACGAAAAGATACGTTATATTGGTACTCGATTGAGTAAGGTACCGGGTGCCCGTCGCAGCCCATCGGTTTGGGTCGTGACGTCTTCAACCTTTATTTTATATTCCATCTCGTACTACTATGACTAGGGATTGTCTTGAGATGTACTATGAAGAGAGACTTGCTTTGAAGTTAATTCTTAAAGAATCAAAACAGAGAATATGTATTACGACTGATACATGGACTTCAATTCAAAGAATTAATTATATGTGTGTTACAGCCCATTACATTGACAAGAATTGGAAATTGCATAAAAGGATATTGAATTTTTGTCCAATTACTAGTCACAAAGGTCAAGATTTAGCTAGTGGTATTGCTAAGTATTTACTTGAATGGGGAGTGGATAAAGTATTTACTGTGCCAGTTGATAATGCGAGTTCTAATGATGTGATGGTTAGAGAGTTATCCAAGTAATTTACTAGATGGAACACTAATTTGATGGAAGGTAAGCATGTTCATGTGAGATGTATGGCTCACATCATCAATCTAGTTATTCAAGATGGGTTGAGAGAAGGGAGTGTGTCTGTTGAACAAATAAGACAAGTTGTTAGGTACATAAGACAATCTCCCGCAAGATGGAAAAAGTTTAAAGAATGTTGTGATCTTGATAGCATAACTTCTAAAAAATCATTGTGCTTGGATGTTCCTACTAGGTGGAACTCCACATATTTTCTATTGAAGGTTTCTACAGTTTATAAGAAAGCCTTTACAAAATATTGTGATATTGATTATGATTTGATGTCATGTATTTCTAATTGCATTTGTGAGGATGGATAACCTGCAGGTTCACTTTTAAGTAGTGATTGGGATAGTGTAAGACGTATTGTGAAGTTTCTGGAAATTTTTTATGAACTCACCTTGAAAGTATCAGATACACTTTATATTACGTCTAATGTGCATTTTCTTGAAATATGTGTTGTTGATTCTTCTTTGAAAGAGTTGATGCAAATCATTTGAAGCATCACTTTCACCAAATTTTTCAATAATTTGAAGTTCATTCGGTGTCTCTGCCTCATTTTTCATCTACCAAAAAAAAAATCAAAGTAAAATCAGAAGTAGAAGAATAGAACATGAAAGAGACATAAAAGACAGAACATAAAGCCAAATCGATACATACATACAAAAATTGAAAAAAGACAACATGAAAATTCAAAAAAAAAAAAGATCATGTAATCTCTCTCTAACTCACACAAAACAAAAGACACAAAAAACACACACAAAAATACCTCTATTTGATTTCTACCGTGAAATAAAAGGTGAAAAATACCACCTTTGAGCTCTAAGAAAGAGGAAAAAAGCAACCATAAAACCACTAATAACTAATAGTTAGAGAAAGATGCCAGTCTTACCGTCGATAAGAGTTTTGCGTCGTTTGCTCTTGACTCAAATTGGAAATCGAACAGGGATTTGGAGTTTTAGACTCTTGGAGAAGACTGTGAAAACTCTTCTGGTTGAGACTTGAGAGGATATAGATTTGGAGTTCCGGTTCAGACTCTTCACTGAAGAGTGAAGACTGAAGAGTGGCGGAAGTTGGACAGAGAAATATGTGAGAGAGAATTAGATTTCGATATAACCTATGTGAGGGGCTGTCTGAAAAATGAATAAGCCTAACCCTAAAATTTTAGTGTAGTATTTATATAGGTCCATATAATTTCGGATCGGATCGGATTAAAATCATACCAATCCGAATATCCAAAATTTTATAAAACATAATCCGTATCCAATCCAAATATCCGAAATCCGAAATTCAAAAATCAGAAATAGAGTGGATCGGTTCGAATTTCGGATATCCGGTCCAAATGCACAGCCTTAGTTCAAATACCTATATCAGACTTCCTGCAGAGTATTTTTTTTTATGTTGTAGATAGAGTATTTTTTTTTTATTTCAACAAAATGAGTATATTCTTTTAATGAGGCAGTAAAAGTATTTTTTTCATTTAAAAAAACGAGTACTTTTTTTTTCATAATATAGAAAAAGTATTTTCTTTCATTTCAACAAAACGAGTATACTTTCTTTTCGTGATGTAGAAAAAGTATTTTCTTTCATTCCAACAAACTAAGTATTTTTTTTTCCTGATGTAGAAAAAATACTTTCTTTCATTCAACAAAATGAGTAATTTCTTTTCATGTTGTAGAAAGGATACTTTCTTTTTCAACAAAATAAAGTATTTTCTTTTTAGTTATCGAGCCCAAATTTCAACATTATTCTTGTGTGAAAAGGTAAAGTAGCACATTAATTCCTTTGGGTTTGTGTGAATTTTAAAAAAAATAATTAAATTCTTGAAGAAAATAGTGTCCGCGAGGGGGGGGAGGAGTACAGAAACCATGAGAATTTTGAGGAAGCTGGGCTGAGAAGGGTAGCATAAAAAATTATTTTCCTAAAATTATTTTATACTCTCTAACCAAACACTAGAAAATATTTTTCGAAAAATATTTTTTCACTCACCAACCAAACAAGAAAAAATAAATGATAAAACCATTCACGCACCCTAAATATTCAGTGTTTAATCCAAAGACAAAATCTTAAGTATCAAATATATTTAGATTCAACTAGTTGAATTTTTATAAAAACAAATGAGCTAAAAAAATATTAAAAGTCAAATTCTTTCTTTCTTCCCCACTTTTCCACCAATTATAACTTTTTCCCATATATTCGTTGTCTTTTTTTCCTTCCTTCCCTCTTTCTTTGCCTAGCCTCCAAACACAATATCCTGTGGCGCAAGCTGACAATGACAATAATGTAGGCGACAGTAACGAATTTAAAAAATTTGGCACATAGTTACGGCTGCTTACTCAAAATCGCCCTAGAGCAGTAATCACTGGTGAGCCTAATGCACTTGACACCAACCAAAATTGAATATTTTAATAGTGAAATTACATGGTGTTGATAGTACCAGTACCAACTTATGGGCGTTGAATTTAATACTCAGTAGTAACAAAATTAGCTGGATTTCTACTTTTGGGATGTCCAGTTTGAAAACTAAAATTCCCCTCGAGTCAAGAGAGAAGAGTTTCATGCTTTGTATGGTAATTTATGGAGTCTATCTAACAGATGCATTCAGAACTGAAAGATCCTCGACAGAAAGTACAAGTAACACGACAAAATTCCAAAGTCAAAATTTGAAAACAATTTGAATCAAACTCTAGATTCAAAATAGATCAAATTAAAAAGAGTCAAGATTTACTACTACATTGGTTCATTCTCATCTGCTGCTGCTCTTCATTAGGCATTACAACTAAAACTCAGAATCAAAAAACTAGACTAAAATGGGTCAATTAATTAGTAAGAATACAAGGAGTTTCCACTTGATGTTACAGCTACTATTACTAGGACTTAGGGTTAGAGTAGTAATTTTCTTAAGCATAAACAGAT
>AWOL01S0074675.1:12629-44916 GCA_000715115.1 Nicotiana otophora | reverse complement strand
CTCTTAAGCACCACAAAAGTACCACAACCGAGACATCCACTCTGAAAAGACCTTATGTGAATTTAAAATTGTTCATTTTACCTTTCTTATACTTAAATGTAGAATCCATAGTCATACAGAATTACTGCATGTCTCGAAACCATCCAGTGTAAATAATCGATTCTAGCGATACACGAATTCGAAAAATTTTCAATTGCCATGTTTACATTTTTAATCCATTAGAACCTTCACGAGAGTCACCCACTCTGCCAAAATCTAAACTGTATCGCCCAAACAACCAAAAGGCACATGCCCCATTAGTACAACAACATTCAAAGAGGTAACCCTACCTTAACACCACCGATCATTTCATACTTTGTGCATACTACATCCTTCACAATAACAACTTAATCATTCCATATTTTTATATTTTCATAAAGTGCAATGTAACCCATATTCGGGAATTTCCTTACTCGAGCCATCCTTGATCTCAACCTCGGCAGTCATAACTGATCCACAAGTATGTCTCCAACCAAAACTAAAATTTAACATATGACCATGAAATCAAACTGTCAATAGCAGGCTCCCCCACTTGGCTCAATGCCATAGCTCATGACATTCAATAACTCACAATACCCATACCGTATTACTGCGATGATACTGTAGTGAGATTCAACTAAATTCTTCACAAGCTCATGCAACGTAACCCGCGTAGTACCTCAATTCATCTGCTAAGCTCGCCTTCATTCTCGTGACGGTCAAGTCGACTTCCTTGACCATTTCAAATTCAAATCTCAACACGTACGCCCCGCTGGTAGAAAAGAGACTCTCTACTCAACATTATAAGGGGCACACCTATGTAGATTACTCCACAGGAGATAACCCACCTACTTAGCCTCAAATTGGCATCTTGTTATACCCTTTCCCAGCCACAATTACCAGGCAATCACTTAATCTTCCTGAGTTCCAAACTCATTAACAAGACATGAGAATTTAGTTTGTCCCGAAATTTTAACAACGTGGAAGATCTTTCAACATATTCATACTCGAGAATATACGTCAAATCCAAGACAGACACCAAGCACCCAATAGACCTTTTTTCATCTCGAAAAACTCGTCTCGTCACATTCAAACCATCACATAGTCATTCAACTGCTCATCGAGCTAAAACGTTCACTCATAGGGACACTACCAGACGCATAAGTCCAAATGCATAAGTTCTCACAACCAAAACTACCGAGCCTAAGCTATGGTCTAACCCTGGCCTCAAGTCCTCCAGATGGCCCATCACCAAAACACAGAATACTCATCTCGAACCTCGTTCATGGAATCATAAGCCGGCGATTCACAGTTGATACCGAGCGCTCACATGTGCACATGAATGTGTGGAAGGAATCCAAAGAGTTATGTTTCAAGCTGAATCAATTCCGCACTATAAGGAAAGAAAGATGGAAAATTATCCTAAGTGCCTTGTAGCATCTCGAAGATAAGTATGGATGTCATCATACCGATCCGCAAAACTCTACTAGACACTTGCTCATGACTTGGATAACCTATGAACCTAGAGCTCTGATACCAACTTGTCACGACCTAAAAATCCAACTAGCCGTGATGGCAGCTAACCTCACCCGCTAGGTAAGCCAAATATAACAATCTGATTCATTCAATATTTAACTGACTCTAATATACTCCCCAAAGACTGGTAGTGCAAATCATGAGCTTCTAAGATTAGAATTTACAAAACTGGTGTGAAATAAAAATACGCCATCTGTCTGAAATATACATGAACAGATTTAAAATTCTCAAACTACCATGAACAAGAGGCAGCAATGACTGGAATGCAAGTACATCTTCATATCCAGCTCTCATCGTACGCAGCTACATCAGCATCCGAAATTTTCACGCAAGGTGCAGAAGTATAGTATGAGTGCAACCGACCCCATGTAATCAATAAGTAACAAGACTAAGCTTTAGGCTGAAAGTAGTGACGAGCTCAGCATGTATAGTTCAATATAAACTAACAGTACATAAATGTAGGCATGCCTTTAAGTTCAACAATTAAGCTCAGTGCAAGTAAAATAGCTCAATTCTGACTGATATGAGGAATATGACATCTTTATATCTACAAGACAATGTACATACTGTATATGATGCACTTCGGTGGAAACCTCATATACTCAAATCTGTATATGGCCAATCCATCCCAGGAAATATCCATCCCATATATATGTACACATCGACTGACAGTCAGTCACTCGGTACTATATAAGGCCAATCCAGCTCAGGATAAATTTATACCCAAATGTAAATGGATCAGTCAAGATTCATGTCCAGTGATATTCATCACAATTATAAATAAATAAGGCAAGTCCATGTCTTGGGAAGTCCATCCCGAATATATATAAATAAGGAAAGTCCATTCCGTGGGAAGTCCATCCCAAATATAAATCATTTGCGCTCACTATGGGGGGTGCATACTCCAGAGGGTCTCCTTCAGCCCAAGCGTGATATAAAGCCGATGTGGCCTGTTACAGACGGCCAGTCCCGATCCACATAATAATAAAGTCAATATGGCCTATTGTGGGCGGACAGACCCAATCAATACAATTAACAATATATATAAAGCTAATATGGCCTGTTGTGGCGCACAGCTCTATCCCATAAATATCCTCACAATGGATGAACATGATTGAGTATGAAATGTTTGTTTTTAAACAATTAAATTCAACAGCAACACGACCTTATGGGTCCCAAAATATCGGCACGTATCCTGAACATGATCTTTAAAATGAGCCTCAGCTCAATTTCTCTAACACGGAGAGGATATGCGAATAATAACATGATTCTTTAATTTTACAACTCCACAAAATTTATTCAAGTCACAATTTCTATGGTGCACGCCCACACGCTCGTCACCTAGCATGTGCGTCACCTCCAACAATTTATATAACACAAAATTCGGGGATTCATAACCTCAGAACCAAGTTTAGAAATGTTACTTACCTCAAACCGTGTAATTCTTTACTCCGCTATACCCTTGCCACGCGAATCGGCCTCTGAACGCCTCGAATCTAGTCATAATTAATTTGATTCAGTCAATACAAATTATTGGAATTAATTCCATATGAAAATACTAATTTTCCAATATGATCCAAAATTCAACTCAAAAATCTCCCGTGGGGATCATATCTCGGAACCTGACAAAAGTTATAAAATATGAACGCTAATTCAACCACGAGTCCAACCATACCAAATTCTGACATCAACTCGATCTTCAAACTTAACTTCTTATTTTAAAATTCCTAGGCCCAAATTCTCGAATTTTACCTCAAAAATACGTAATCTAATCGAAATACTCAATAATAATCCAATATTATTGACTAATAATAATCCGTAAATTCTCTCTGAAAAATCGCCCAAACCCGTGTTGAAAATATTCAGAATGACAAAAATGTTGGAACCCTCTATTTTTGTACATTGTCCAGAGGTTCCGCTTTTGTGAAACTTTTAACCGCATCTGCGGTTCCACTTTTGCAGTGAAGCAACCGCTTCTGCGACTGCCTTTGCTTCTGCAGACAAGAAGTCCGCTTCTGCAGATTTGCTTCTGCGATGAAGCGTCTGCTTCTGTGACTAGGTTGCCCCTACCCCTTTTCCGTTTCTGCGATGCGTGTGCCGCTATTGCGGTCACGCTTCTGCAAGGCATAGTCCGCTTCTGCGACACTCACGCTTCTGCGATGCCAAGCTTGCTTCTATAAATTCGCACCTACGAGCCAATTTCCGCAGGTGCGATTGCATCAGTAGGCAGCAGCAAGTTTTAATTGTTCTACGTCCAAATTTGATCTGTTAACCATCTGAAACTCACTCAAGGCCCCCGGGACCTCAACCAAATATATCAATAAGTCCCAAAACATCATACGAACTTAGTCAAATCCCCAAATCATATCGAATAACGTTAAAAACGTGAATCGTACCCAAATTCAAGCTTAATGAAACTAAGAAATTCCAACTTCTACATTCGACGCCGAAACATATCAAATCAAGTCTGATTGACCGCAAATTTTGCACACAAGTTATAAATGACGTAACGGACTTGTGAAAATTTTCAGAACTGGATTCCGACCTCGATATCAAAAAGTCAACTCACTGGTCAAACTTCCAAACTTAAATTCTATTTTAGTCATTTCAAGCCTAATTTAACTAGGACTTCCAAACTTGATTTTTCGGACACACTCCTAAGTCAAAAATCACCATACGAACCTATTGGAATCATCAAAACTCTATTTCGGGCTCGTTTATATATAAGTCAATATCCGGTTAACCTTTTCAACTTAAGCTTTCATCCTTGAGACTAAGTGTATCAATTCATTCCAAAATCTCACCGGGCCCGAATCAATTACCCCGCTAAGTAACATAACAATAATAAAGCATGAATTGAGCGGTAAACGAGGGAACGGGGCTGAAATACTCAAAACAACCGACTGGGTCGTTACAGATAGTGTGTACGTAGACCCTACCCCCACCTTGTGTCACGATCCAAAATCCACATAGATGTGATGGCACCTAACCCAACCCGTCAAGTAAGCCAATTAATAACTATCCAATTAATGAGATTTATTAAGATAAGAAATGATAATACACCGCTTTTATACAAAAATTTTCCAAGGACTGGTAGTATAAATCATGAGCTTCTAAGATTAGAATTTATAAAGTTGGTATGAAATAAATATATCATCTGTTCGAAATGTGCATAAATAGATTTTTATAAATCTAAGGCTACCATACCATGAACAAGAGGCAGCTACAACCGAAACGCAGGTACGTCTTCAAATCCAGCTCCCGTCGATCCCAGCAACATCAGCATCCAATATCTGCACGCAAGGTGCAGAAGTGTAGTATGAGTACAACCGACCTCGTGTACTCAATAAGTAACAAACCTAACCTTAGGTTGAAAGTAGTGATGAGTGGGGACATATGTTAAAGTCCAACACCAATAGCCAACTACGGCTCATAACAATATAATAAAAGTGGTATAGAAAAAAACTCAGAAATAAAATATTCAGCTCATTCACAGTTCCAGAAAATAGACATACTTTTCAAGTATAAAAGTGAAAACCCAAGTCTTTTGCCGAAAACACCAAAATATGAGTAAGTTTGTAAAATTGTGATTTTCCTTTCAAAACTTTTCAACAGATAAATGTTTCATTATCAAATGGCATGAGAAAAAGTGCATCTATATGCCCACATGTCATTGTGTGTGAGAAGTCATGAATAACGTGATACCGTATAGCATAAGGAAAAATGCGTCTCTATGGTTGCATGTTAAGTGTGCATGCCCATGCAGTACAACATAGTGAACAACCATACGCATACTCTTAGAGTATCAATCCACTCAGTCCTCCCAATCACTCGGCACTCGCACTCGCACTCGCACTCAATAGGAACCTGCGCTCACTGATGGTGTGTGCAGACTCCGGAGGGGCTTCTTCAGCCCAAGCATTATAATCCGCATGGACAACTTATGTTCTATAGTGTCAATATCTAGATCCGCACGAACAACTCACGTGTTGCACGGACAACTCACGTGCTATAGTATCAATATATGCATCCGCACGAATAACTCACGTCTTGTACAGACAACTCACATGTTATAGTATCAATATATGTATTCGCACGGACAACTCACGTGCTGCACGGACAACTCACGTACTATAGTATCAGTATCTCAAAATCAGGCCCTCGGCCTCACTCAGTCATCAATCTCTCCAGTCTCTTGGGCTCACAATGTCATGAAACTAGCCCAAAATGATGATATGATGTATCGATAAATAACAACAGAGACTGAGATATGATATGCAATGAATGAACATGACTGAGTATGAAATTGCAATGTAAGGAAATAACTCGACAGCAGTAATGACCTCAGTGGGTCCCAATAGGATAAGCATATCGCCTAGACATAGATTCTAACATGAATCACAGCTCGATAACTACACAGTATCACAGAAATAACGAAGTCACAGTTCACACGGTGTACACCTACATGCCCATCACCTAGCATATGCGGCACCTCAACACCAAACACATAACATATATAGTCAGGGTTCATACCCTCAGCTCAAAGTTTAGAACAGTTACTTACCTTGAACAAGCCGAGTCCACTACTGAGCAAGCTAAACAATGCTCCAAAAATTCCATTCTACGCGTATCAACTTCCGAACGGCTCAACTCTAGTCATAATTAATTCGATTCAGTCAATACAAATTATAGGAATTAAATCCATATCAAAATACAATTTTTCTCACAAAATATGAAATTACACTAAAAATTTGCAAGTGGGGCCAACGTCTTAGAATCCGACGAAACTCACAAAATTTGACAACCCATTCAATTATGAGTTCAACCATACTAATTTCACTCAAATTCGACTCTGAATCGGTATCCAAAACTCGAAAATTCGTTTTAAGAGATCATCAAAATTTCCTTCGATTTTCTCTTGACAATTCGATAATCATACACAAAAATGAAGATAAATCCATTAAATATAATCACAAGTGAGTCATGAAAACTTACCCCAAGTTGTGTGATGACATTTCTCTCATAAGTCGCTCAAAATGGGTGAAAATATCGAACCCTCGAACTTAAAGGGTTCCGCCCAGCGTTCCCGCATTTGCGGTCGCATTGTCGCATCTACGACTATCGCTTATGTGGTGTAAATATCGCTTCTACGACAACAACTTGGCCAGCAGTGATCGCTTCTGCGATGCCCAGGACTGCATCTGCGGTTGTGCTTTTGTGCAAGGTGCTTCGCACCTGCGAAGTGTTTTGCTCCTGCGTGTTCCAGTGACCGCACCAGCGACGTCGCAGGTGCGCAAATGTGTCCGCTTATGTGATGAGAAGCCTACATCCCCATTTTGCTTCTGCGAGGATCTACGGAGTCGCTTCTACGACCAAAGTTCCGCATAAGCGATGACACCAGCAACAGAATTCTACAACATTTTCCTAAGTCCAAAATTCGATCCGTTAACCATATGAAACTCACCCGAGGCCTCCGGGACCTCAAACAAATATACCAACAAGTCCTAAAACATTATACGAACTTAGTCTAGGCCTCAGATCACATCAAACAGTGCTAAAACCACGAATCATACCCCAATTCAAGTTTAATGAAACTAAGAAATTTTAACTTCTACATTCGATGTTGGAACTTATCAAATCGAGTCCGATTGACCTCAAATTTTGCACACGGGTCATAAATGACATAACAGACGTATTCCAGTTTCACGAATTGGATTCCTACCCCGATATCAAGAAGTCAATTCCTCGGTCAAACTTCTAAACTTAAATTTCCATTTTAGCCAATTCAAGCCTAATTTAACTACAGACTTCCAATTAATTTTCCATACATGCTCCTAAGTCTAAAATCATCATACGGAGCTATTGGAATCATTAAACTCTATTCTGGGGTCATTTACGCATAGTCAATATCCGATCAATATTTCAACTTAAGCTTTAAATCTTGGAACTAAGTGTTCCAATTTATTCTGAACCCTCTCCGACGAGTCGCATAATTATAATCGAACACAGGATAAGGAGTAAATGGGGGAACGGGGCTGTAATACTCAAAACGACTAGTCGGGTCATTACACCTTGTGAGGATAGAGAGGTTGCTTCCAATAAATCCTCGGCTCAGAAAAGTATAAGCACCACATTAAAAAAAATATAGACAAGAAAGGACAGTACCATAAAGCCATATAAAAGCAGAATAAAAATAACAGTGATCAACAATGAAAGAAAACAACGGTTAGTCATAAAAACCTACTACCAACAAAAAGCAAGACTGTGAGCCAATACTACTGTTATGAACACCCTAGACTACCTACTCTACTACTCTAATCCTCGACCTTCATACCTTTCTATCAAGGGTCATGTCCTCGATCAGTTGAAGTTGCGCCATGTCTTTCCTAATCACCTATCCCCGCCTCTTCTTTGGCCTATCTCTATCTCTCTGTAAGCCCTCAAATGTCAACCTCACACACCTTCTCACCGGGGCATCTGTGCTCCTCCTCCTCACATGACCAAACCACCTAAGTCGTTGTTCCCGCATCTTGTCTTCAATAGGAGGTCACACCCACCTTGTCGCGAATAACCTCATTTCTGATCTTATCTAACCTGGTGTGCCCGCACACCCATCTCAACATCCTCATCTTCGCTAACTTCATCTTCTAGACATGACGGATCTTGACTGGCCAACACTCAGCCCAATATCGTTGGTATGACCACCACTTTGTAGAACTTGCCTTTAAGTTTTGGTGGCACCTTCTTATCACACAAAATACTGTAAGTGAGTCTCCATTTCATCCATCCCGCTCCAATACGATGCGTGACATCTTCATCAATCTCCCCATCCCCCTAAATAATATACCCAAGGTAATTAAAACTTCCTCTCCTAGAGATGACCTGCGAGTCCAGCCTTACCTCCCCTTCCCCTCCTAGAGTCTCGCCACTGAACTTACACTCCAAGTATTCTGTCTTAGTCCTTCTCAACTTGAAACCTTTAGACTCTAGGGTCTGCCTCCATATCTCTAATTGCTCGTTCACACCCTCTCGTGTTTCATCAATAAATACAATATCATCTGCAAATAGCATACACCACGGCACCTCCCTTTTGATGTGGCGCGTCACTACATCCATCACCAGAGCAAACAAAAAAGGATTGAGTGTGGACCCCTAATGCAACCTCATCATAACCGAAAAATGGTCTGATTCCCCACCTACCATCCTCACTCGAGTCTTTACTCCATTATACACGTCCTAAATTAACCTAGAGTAGGCAACAGGTAAAACTCTAGCCTCCAAACATCTCCACAAAACCCTCACTCGGAACTTTATCGTATGTCTTTTCTAAGTAGATGAACACCATATGCAGGTACTTCTTTCTCTCCCTATACTGCTCCATCAATATCCTAACAAGGTGGATGGCTTCTGTAGTCAAACGCCCCGGCATAAACCCAAACTGGTTCTCAAAAATAGACACAATTCTCCTCACTTGTAGCTCTACCACTCTCTTCCAGACTTTCATAGTATGGCTAAGCAGCTTGATACCCCGATAGTTATTGTAATTTTGGATATCACCCTTGTTCTTGTATACATGAACCATCGTACTCCACCTCCACTCTTTGGGCATCTTATTCGTTCTAAAAATGACATTAAATATTCTAGTGAGCCACTCCAAGCCTACCTTGCCCGCACTCTTCCAAAACTCCACGGGAATTTTATCTGGTCTGGTCGCTTTTCCCCTGCTCATCTTATGCATAGCCCCCTTAACTTCGCTAACTCTAATCCGCCTACAATACCTAAAGTCACAACGACTCCCGGAGAGTTCCAAATCACCCAGTACAATTCTCATGTCCCCCTCCTCGTTCAAGAGATTATGGAAGTAGGTCTGCCATCTCCGACGGATAAGCTCCTCATCCAACAAAACTCTACCTTATTCGTCCTTGATGCACTTCACTTGGTCCAAGTCACGCGCCTTCCTTTCTCGCGCCTTGGCTAACCTGAACAACCTCTTATCCCTATCCCGGCCCTCGAGTTCCTCACACAAATGATTAAAAGTTGCAGTCTTGGCCATTGTAACTGCTACTTTTACCTCTTTCTTATCCAACTTTAATGTTCCTTATTCGCCCTCTTATCATCCTCGTCTACACTTTCCAGTAGCTTTAGATACGCTGCTTTCTTGGTTTTCACTTTTTCTTGCACCTCTCCATTCCACCACCAGTGTCCCTTGTGACCACCAGAGTAACCCTTTGAGACCCCTAATACCACTCTCGCGGCTTCCCTAATGCACTGCGCAGTCTTGGTCCACATAGTGCTTGTGTCCTCACTACTCTTCCAAGACCCCATAGTCAATAGCTTGACCCCCAACTCCTGCGCTTTAGCTTCCGTCAAGGCTCCCCACTTGATCCTATGTTGGTTATACATCACCCTTTTACTCCTCTTCCTCGTGATCTCAAGGTCCATGACTAGGAGCCTATGAAGGGTCGAGAGGTTCTCACTCAGGATGACCTTGCAATCTATGCAAAGACCTCTATCGGACTTCCTACTGAGTAAATAATCAATCTGATTCTCGGCCACCAAACTGTAGAAGGTGACCAAGTGCTTCCTCTTCTTCAGCAAACTCGAGTTTGCTATCACCAAATCAAATGCTCTAGCAAAGTCCATCAGAAACGTTCCTCTTCCGTTTCTATCTCCAAAACCAAAGCCACCATGCACATTATCATACCCACTAGACGTCGCTCCAATGTGACCGTTGAAATCCCCTCATATGAAAAGCTTCTCAGTATGCGGGATACCACGCACCATCTCATCCAAATACTCCCAGAAACGCCTCTTGACTTCATCATCCAAGCCTGCTTGGGATGTGTACGCACTGATTATATTCAAAGTAAAACCTCCAACAGCTAGCTTAATAGTCATCAGCCTGTCATTCACTCTCTTAACCTCCACCACTAATTCATGGAGGTCCTTATCAACCAAGATACCTACCTCGTTCCTGCCCCCACCCTCCCAGAATACTATAGTTTGAACCTGTCTATATCTCGCGTTGTATCTCCTACACACCTAGTATCTTGTACACAATCTATATTAATCTTCCTTTTCTTTAGAATCTTTGCTAACTCTATAATTTTTTCAGTCAAAGTTCCTATGTTTCAAGACCCCCACTCTCAGCCTAGTATCAGCCTAATATTCAAGGGTCTTATTATCCTTATTTAAATAGGAAAGGAGAGCTCAGCAATTGACTGAGTATTCAATTATTGTGAAGTTTAAGGAAAGAAACTAAGGTATTATTTGGTTGGAAGGAATGAAGGAAAAAATTTGTTAGAAAATTAGGCAGGTATACCGATAAAATAGTCGAGGTGTATATAAGGTAGTTGAATACCACCGCCAAAAAAAAAGAAACTCAGAACAATAACTTTAAAACACAAGGAGTGGAAATAAAATTAGAGAAGGGAAAAAACAACAAAGGAATTCTCTGGTAAATTAACCATTTCTTGATACGAATTCCCGCTATGCTAGTTCTACTGTGCTTTCCTTCCTTGGCCTAAGAAAGACCTTGTTCGTCGCCCTAGGTTTACTATTATTTTATTTCATTCTATTGATTGGTTCTAGCTCTAAAGAACATATACATGGAGATATGTCGGTGAATCTATCGTACCAATTTTTAGTTAAGTCACCATCCCCGAACACGCACGTGTTTTCTGAAGAGAATGTGTGGCTTGGTAAAACCATGGATTTTGGCTTCTGTTTTTCGAGTTTTAATTTAATTGACTTTGTGTACTAATACTATATAGTTTTTTTTTAATATTGTTAGATTGAGTTGGCCTACAACAATATATAATAATTCATAACAAATCTAATATGCTAATTTAGCCTGAAAAATATGAATGATATAACTGATTAAATTGCATCAAAATTATATAATAAAATTTTTATACTATCAGTATATATAAATTAAATTAGTTTTTCTACCATTGCCAATATTCAATATTTTTCTTTTATGTGGGGAAGTGGGGCTGCTGTTTGGGAGGAACTAATTCTGAACAAAACAGACATAACCTTATATGAATATCACGAGGTGAACTGGCACAGACATACTCACCACCATAGATTGTCAATTATCATATTGTGGTAAGTATCATTCTATTCTTAATTAAAATTCTCGAATTTGAGTCAATGGAATTACCTTTGATAGAAATTGCTTAACTTTGAAAGTTTGACCTTTCTATGCGAATTCAAATTAATCAAACTCCAAAACGGGTACTGAATATCGAATAAGAACCCACAAGAAAAATACAAGTGCACCCACCATGTTTCTTTTCCACTAGTTTCTTTTCTTTATTTTTTCCATTTATTTTCTTCCTCTATTTTACAGCTTGTTTGGATGGTTGTTACATATTGTATTGTACCGTATTGTTACTTTAAATACAATATTTGTTTTGGATGTTACTTAAATTTTATTGTATCGTATCGTATCGTTAAATTTGTCGTTACGTAACGACGAAAAGTGTCACTTTATGGAACGACCTATTTGGTGTGGTCGCGTCGTTACCTTATTTTTCCTTTCATCTTGTCCTTTCTTATTATTAAATAATTCTATTTTATTTTTTAACCTACCTTTTATATAATAATTCTACCTCATGCCTTATATTATTTTTATAATATTGTAAGTTTTTTTTTCACATTATTAGTGCATGACATTATGAAACGACGACAAACAACACAATTTATCTAAATATTATATATATCAAAACGATACAGTACAATACATTATGAAAGATACATGCCAACCTTCCAAACAAGTTGTTAGGTCTTTTCACTTCAACTTCATAACTTCTATTATCCTTAGTAAATTATCACTTGTCACTATTCACCACTAAAGGTCCCACTCCACCCTGCCTCCCCATTGTAATCTCTCCATTTTTGTCTGCACATTCAACATTATTTTCAGACGTTTAATGACTAATATTATTGATATCTTTTATATTGGGATGTAATTCAGGTCTGTGTATATTGCATAACGTATGCATGATTTTCGTAATGGAGTAGAGGGGACTAGTCCCTTTAAGTACAATTGATATAATTAAAACGATACAAAATGAAAAAGTCTGATTTATTTTCTTGGACTCGTTTAAAACATAAAACAAAAAATGGGTTTCCCTAATAGTTTTAATTTCTATCAGAAATGGTCAAAGTACTTCAACGTAGTATTGGAGCTCGGTGAACCTAGTTTTGAATTCGTCATCAATTAACAAAAAGATGTCACATCTTTGACGTATATGAAAAGAATCAGATCCACATGAAGAATTTAATTAATGTTTAGATTTAATTAATGTTGAGCAATTTAGCTCCTATATAATAATTCTTGGTAGCTTTCCTTCAAGTAATAGTAGCACTAACACTTATTCCTTTCTAAAGTAAGTTTACAGTCTTGTATCATAAAGAATTATAGTATATAGCAAAATGTGATACGCTCTAAACTTTGAACTAGAGTATACTTTCTTCTATAGTTAATAGAGCAAATAAGAGTAACTATGAAATCAATAAATAATTTCAAACTCGTTCATTTTGATTCAAAATATGATTTATTTTTTTATTTTTTTTAAATCACTATTGGAACTTGCTAGACAAATTAAAACAGACAAAGTTGAACTTTTTCTTTTGTTCAAGACTTGGTACTTGGAACTCTAATTCACCAAGTGTGGTGATAGGTTTCTATTAAGCCACGTTGCACTTAAAGTCCCTTGCAAAAAGACAGAGAAATATGTGGTTCAAAAATGTATGTGTTTACTTTCTCCTCTCTTTTTCGTTTCATCTTCCTCTATTATTCTGTCAAGTTGGACAAATTGAGATTATTTTTTTCATAATCCTTGCTGGAACTAAATTATTCTTGCAACGGAAAAAACCATAACTAGGCAATATTTAAAAAATATTTACAAAACCGTAGCAGTAACGGGAAAATTTTCACTTATTTCATTTTGATAAATAATCGCAAATAAGTGATCTACGATGTAATTCTCTCAAAAATGAACCCCACAAACTGTATATGACATTGTTGATGGAAAAGATATTGGTTGTTAAATTTGACAAGATTAATGTGAATTAGTGTGAATAATTGAAAGCCTCCTTTTAGGAAAGAAATTGGTAGATACATTTTTCATGCATCTACATTGCATGATCACACTTTGTGTGATGTCATGCATGACATTATTAGGGTCATTTTCGTTCTATAAATAGTAAGGGTTTTGTTCATTTGTAAACATTTCTCACTTGTCTTCTTATCTCCTAAGCCATTTGAGTCTTCTTTCTCTCTTGTAGTATTTTACTTGTATTTTTGAAGTGAAATAAAGTTTGAGTTGATTGTGTTCGAGGACAGAAAATTAAATTTTGCCGATTTATTAGCTACCATTAAATATACTAATTGTGATTTAATCACTCTTTATATATTAATTCGGCTTCCGCAACATTCGTTTGGCTAATTGATTAGTCACATATGAACTGACTTTATCGTACCATTTTTTTCGATAAGTCGCTATATATCCTCGAACACGTGTTTTGGGGTTGAGGATATTAATAAGAGTTGACGAATGATTTAATTGTACTAGTGAAAACACAAGTCACTCTTATGCATTACGACAGTTGACACAATTGAATGTGTCAGTAATTCCAACCAAGAGGTTGTGAGTTCGAGTCATCTCAAGAGTAAGGTGGGGAGTTCTTGGAGGGAAGAGTGCCGAGGGTCATTTGAAAACAGCATCTCTACCCCAGGGTAGGGGTAAGGTCTGCATACATACTACCCTCCCCAGACTCCACTAATAAGATCATACTGGGTTGTTGTTGTTGTATTTACTAACTGAGAGACGCACCCAACTCACAGTTATTGCGATCATGGCGATGAGAAGATATTTTTAAATTATCAAATTATAATGTGAGAATTATGAGTTAAATTATACTATTTTGTCTTACGTTTAATTGCTCAAACGTGAGATTAATGTTTTTCATGCTTAGCATAGATTCCCTTTGTCCTAATTATGTAAAAAGTACTTTTAAATCATAATAATTAACAATTTAAAATATAAGGCATATGATAAAATAACGGTCAAAATAAAATTCGTTTGACTTTCAAAATTCAAATAGTGACCAAGGGAGTAATTCTGAAACGAAGAGAGAAACAAATACAATGTGTTCCAAATGTACTTAATCTTAAGATTGTCAATTTTACTGGTTTATCCTGGGTTAACTTATTCTGATATTACTAGTCCACCCTCTGACATGTATAAGTTATCCAGGTACTATTTTTAATCTTGGAATAACTTGTCCGATGATTAGCAACCAAACAAGGAATAGTGTAGTCTAAATTTTTATCCCATGATTATTTTGCTTATTCACCGTACCAAACGATCCCCTAGTGTATATTAAAGTTATGGATTCATAACTTTAACCCAAACCATGCATGTATTAGAAACAAATCGCTATATAAGTATAAATAACATATTTCAAATCGAGTAAATCAAATAAAATACAGTAAAATTTTGCAATTTCGAATCCACAAAGTTTAAAATTTTGAATCCGCCTCAGATTAGTACTAAATGCATCCGCCTCAGATTAGTACTAAATGCAGGAATAGGATAGCAGTGTTTATTTTAGTGAGGAAAAAAAAAATTGGATGGGTCTGTAAACAGAAGACTGATGACCCATGACCTTATCTTAATATATACTATATCACAGGCTAAGTAGTAAGACAGAATAGCGCCCACTCTCTGTTTCCTTAGTTCCACTTGGTTTTTAGTTTAGTGTCTTTTTTGTAGTGAGCCAACCAATCCTCACTAACCTTTGCCTTTGCTTAGCCTTTGACAATATTGGTTGAATCTGCTAAATATTCTTCACAAATAAAGGAGAATACCATCACTTTAATTCCTTACATTTGTACCTCAACTTCAAAGTCTCCTTTATCATTAAGGTATGGGGTGTTATCAGTTTACTGTCTTACTAATAATATGGCTATGCATTCTACATTTTACAGTTCTATATTTCATCTTAACTATTTTTGCACAAGTAGGGAAAAACATGAAAGTAGCAGTAGTTGGGGCAGGAATAAGTGGATTGGTCACTGCATATGAATTGGCAAAAGCTGGTATTAAAGTTGTTGTTTATGAAAAGGAAGATTATCTCGGCGGCCATGCCAAGACTGTCACCGTCGACGGCGTTGATCTTGACCTTGGTTTTATGGTCTTCAATCGGGTACGTACATTTCCCAGGTACAAATATAACACATGGATATGGTCCTTGTTCAACATATGTAAAAGGTTAGAGGTTAGGTCTCTAGATTTTTTCTATTTATGTAGGTAGAAGATGAGCCTTAAAGCAACCGTAAAAGGAATTGTAAAGTGATTTTCACGTGATTTATAGGTTATGTGTTTGAGCCGTAAAAATATTCAATAATTTTTGTATTAGTGTAGGGTTCTTGGAATGCGATATTTTTTCGGATCCTACGTGAATGTAGAATGACTTGTGCACCGCGCTGATCTTTGTTTCTATTTATATCGGTAGGAGACAAGATAAGCGTGGTCTATAATCTTTAGCTCTTTATGACAAATAGAGAAAATAATTAGAGACAAGATAAGCATGGTCTATAATCTTTAGCTCTTTATGACAAATAGAGAAAATAATTAGAGATAATCAACTTCTTTTGTTTAATAAAATCTTGAACGATCTACATTTGTCATAATTGTTCACAAGGATATAAAGTGCAAAGGGAGGATTCTGCTATGATGTAGTGGTAACCCCAGTCACTTGTCACATATGATTTTGATTTGCTAGTGAAGTTTTAGGACATACTAGTTAAACTACTCTATTTATCCAATGTCAAATTTTATAGGAAGTCTACAATAATATACAATAGGTTTAAGGATGTTTATTTTTAGTTGGTCCAAAACTTACCACGCGTTCTCTTGTGAGTCGTTCATGAACTTCATGTGTGGGGGTGGGGTGGGGGAGGGCTTATCTTGTCTTTCGAAATAGACATGCAGTTCGACTCTTTTTCTGGTTTACTTTTAGCCATGTGCTGCAGCCACTGGCCGAAGTAGAACTTTTACGGGATTCGAAAAATAAAAAATTAAAAAGTTAGGATTTCAACATCTATATATATTAATATCATACACAGTATAATTTTCTGCTAAATCCATTGAAACCCATTTTATCCACCTACCTCCGCCACCGGCTTCAGCTATGTGCCTAAATACTAATAATTTTTCAGTTTCAAAAAGATTATATTAGTTTGACTTGAGACAAACTTTAATAAATAAGGAAAGATTTTTGAGATATGTGATTTTAAAATTTAAATAAGTCATAACATTTGTGTGGGTGTTAAACTTCTAAAAAATTTTATGATGTGAAACTTGTGAGTAAATATGGGTGGTCATTCAACTTTGTGTTCATTACCCAAAAGTCATTTTTCTTTCTTTTATTACGTAAAAGTAATTCAACATTATGTTAATTACGCAAAAAAAAAAAAAATTCTTTTATTATACAAAAATCATTTGACTATGCTCTAGTTATTACAATAATCACTTTGACCAGATTTTACATTTGTATTGACTATAAAAAATACTATCATTTGTTAAACAAATCTGTTTGTTGTTATTTCAAATAAATATTTTTTTATGGTTTTTATATTTAAAATATGTTCATGTTTAAATATGATTAAACAAATTGAGTGCCGTGAAAAATTTAAATGTATGGATATATTATAAAAATACAACAACAACAACTGCCCAGTATAATTCCACTAGTGGGGTCTGGGGAGAGTAGTGTGTACGCAGACCTTACCCCTACCCTAGGGTAGAGAGGCTGTTTCCAAATGATCCTCGGCATCCTTCCCTCCAAGAACTCCCCACCTTGCTCTTGGGGTGACTCGAACTCACAACCTCTTGGTTGGAAGTGGAGAGTGCTTACCATCAGAGCAACCCACCTTGTCGGATATATTATAAAAATAATAAATAAAATAATTTAACGTTATTTTAATTATAAGTAAAATACCTAGTTAAAAATATATTATATAGTATATAATATATAAGGTATTACATGAATGAGAGGATATATAATGTCAAGGGCATAATTGACTTTTCAAGGAAAAAATTTATAAAATCTGGTCAAGGTGACTTTTGTGATAAACAGAGCAAAGTAAAATAATTTTTGTGTAACAAAAGAAAGAAAATTCACTTTTAAGTAATGAACACAAAGTTGAATGATTTTTATGTAACAAAAAGAAGAAAAATGACTTTTGCGTAATGAACTCAAAGTTGAATGACGATCCATAAAATTATTCGAAACCTGTCATTCTTCCTATTAAGGAAATATTGAAATGTGTCAATCTTTTTGGAACAGAATAATAAAGAAATAGTGTCAAACTTTCTGAAACATAGGGAGTAATATTTACAAAAAGAGCATTTTGATATCCACAAGTTACCTCTTTGTTGTCGTTTACATTTGAGAATAAAAAAGAAACTTTTGATGTGTTTACCTACAACAACAACAACAACAACACAGTATAATTCTCTACCTTACCCCTACCCTAAGGTAGAGAGACTGTTTCAGATAGACCCTCGGCTCCCTCTCTCCAAGAAATCTCCACCTTGCTCTTGGGGTGACTCAAACTCACAACCTCTTGGTTGGATGTGTTTACCTAAACAATTAAATAAAAAAACGATAAAAGATTCCAAACGATCGTTAACCAAGCCAATCTGAAATACATGACAACGAAATCTCTTTCATACTTTATAGAACAAGTTTATCTTTATTAGAATTGAAAATGAGGACAAAAAAAAGAATTGAAAATTATATTTTTATACTTAAAAATATTTTAACACACTGAAAGGAACAGGAGATACAGACTAAATTTAGGCCCAATGAGTAGTCTGACGATAATAATAAAACAAAATGCCACTAGATACTTGTCGGACCGTATGGCTGTTCTTGTTTGTCACATTTTTTAGTACTCCTCAATTTATTTTAATAGTATCATTTGACTTGGACAGAAAACTTTTTAAAAAATTACAAATGAAGTTTTTGATAGATAAGCTTAGTAGGCGTTTGATACTAAAAAAAATGGAAACAGAATTTTTGAAGTTTAGTTAAAAATAAATTGTATTTGAAAGCTAAAGTTGTATTTGAACATGCATTTTATTTGGGAAAAAAATTAAAATTTTATGAGTGGGGGAAAAATTCCCGAAAAACTTGAAAAAACGGTACCATTTTTTGGTTTTTGAAAAATTATTTTCGAAAAATCTCCAAAAACTTATAAATTTTCATGAACAAATACATTTCTGAAAAAGAAAAAAATTGAAAAAAAGAAGTAAAAATGTGTATGGCCAAACGCCTCCTTCATGGGTGTGTAACATCAAAATTACCTTCTAGTGGGATTCATACAAGTCATGCCAACTCCTAGAAGAGCATCTTATTAAAGGCAAAAGTGAAAAGTAATTATTTATAGAAACTATTTAGAAGTTAGAATGGACGGAAAAAAAATTCAAACAATTTAAGGAAGAAGAAGTACTACACAAATCAGAGGCAGAGCTAGGATTTAAAGTTTATGGTTTCAAAATTTCAGTCTTTTTTAAGTTACTGGATTCTGAATTAAGATTAATAATTTGTACATTTTTACTCGATTTTGTTTAAACAACAATAAGATTTGGACCAAAGTTACTAAATTCGGCTAAACCTGTAATTCACGTACTAACATCCCTCACAAAGGCCAAGTACGCCAAACATCCCTTCTCAACCATTCGTTGAGCCTTCAAATGTGAAACTACCATACTATGAACATAATCTAGGGATCCTCTTCACTGCAACCTCAGCACCCCCAACATACGGAATGTCACGGTCTTAGCGTGACAATCAAGGATAGAGAGATATGGAGACAATGTGTGTGTGTGAGATGTAAAAGGCTAAAAGCTTCCACGTTTAAGATTCTGTTAGGCCCAAAGTTCATTTCTTAACAAGAAATAGCAAAACTAAGAGTAAAATATGGTTACAATAACAACTACGTCACAAGCTTGGCTACATGAATATCACTGTTACACATGAACACGACCTACTGCATGTATTAATCATAGATTGAATAGTTTTACATTAGCATCAATCTATCTCAATCTTCCTCCTTTATTGGCATGTGTGCCAGCAATGTGAGCAAGTTCAACGATTGGAGTTAAACAAAAAATCGTTCAAATTAAAAAAGAGAAAAAGAGTATTGTACACTTCTCTGCAAATCTTCACTCGTCTCTACACATAAAATAAGCTACAAATACCCATATTTATAATAGTACGAAACATATTTCAACTAGAAACATGAAAACCTATTCCTATATAATTCTGACTACAAATCATATTTATACATAAATTAACTAAACTAACAAATATCAAATCCTAAACAATTAAGGTTTGAATTAGTTTTCCAACAAATCATTTTTGTTGGCTCTAATGCATGTTGATGTCTGTAAGAAGAAATCTAAATATGTATATGATCAACATTAGATTCAATTTGAATTTTGTCAAAGTCTCAAATTGTTTGGAGGTTTGGGTCGTAATACGTGGTTTGGACGTCTTCATCTCATGAGCAAACTTTGGGGTTGAGTTAATTGGTTTAAAGTCCATTTTCTTAATATAATATCAGAGCTAGAGCTAGACTCATTCCTAATGTTGATTTACCCAATGTTAAACCTCCATGTTATGGTATCCCTACTCCGACCTTGGACATGACATGGCGTTAAAATCAAACATTGCTTGAGAATATGAGTTATGATCTCTTTATATTGTTTTGGTCAGTCCTTACCTCATGAACAACCTTTTGGAGTTGAGTTAGGCCGAAGGCCCGCTTTTTAAATTGATTTCATGTTCATAAAGTAGCTAGTAGTAAGCAGCTCTTACTTCATCTTCCATCATATTTCTATTGCAACTCCATCCATAATGACATTGTTAGGATTTTTAGAAGCTTAACTTGTTGAGTTCCGTTAAGTGTCCCACATTGGTTAAGAAATGGATTGTTTGTCTCTTCGTTTCGCCTTGGGCAATCCTTACATTATGAGCTAGCTTTTGGCATTAAGTTATCTATTTCTTAACATGGTACCAAAGCTAGGCCTAACCCTGTTATTTTGTTTTTCAATTCCCATGTTATGTTATACACGCTCCAATTGGAAGGCCTGGGTGTGCGATAGGGGTATTAAGTATCCCACGTTGGTTGAGGGATTGGTCATTTGTCTTTATATGATCTTGGGCAGTCCTCACCTCATGGGCTAACTTTTGCGGTTGAGCTAGGCCTAAGATCCATTTCTCAATAGGTTCCAAATTGTGTTGAATTGACGTCTTGATTTTTTCTAAGATTCTTGAGTAAATCATTATCAGCTGGAACTGTTCATAGCTAGAGTTGTTTTAACTCCATTTAGTTTGAGCACTAATATATGTTGAAATGGTGTAATTGACAGGTAACTTATCCAAACATGATGGAATTTTTTGAGAGTCTTGGAGTTGATATGGAGATCTCCGATATGTCATTTTCAGTGAGCTTGGACAAAGGCTATGGTTGTGAATGGGGTAGCCGAAATGGACTCTCTGGTTTATTTGCACAGAAAAAGAATGTCTTGAATCCATACTTTTGGCAAATGATTAGAGAAATCATCAAGTTCAAGCGGGATGTCATAAGGTACCATTACATCCTTTAGCTTTACTATCAGTTAATAAATCCCTTTGCTGTTGATGTTTCATTGTTAGAGCACAGAGTATTATTCTTTGGTTGAAAAGGACTAAATCATTCTGTTTTGCACCTGTGCTGTATTTTGTGTCAAAAAAGAGTTGTCTTTAATGTAGTTTATGTTTCCCATTCCATTGCAGTTACCTTGAGGCACTTGATAACAATCCTGATATTGATCGGAATGAAACGTTAGGACATTTTATTCAGACACATGGCTATTCGGAGTTATTTCAGAAAGCTTATCTGGTGAGACTGTTGTTCTGTCATAGTTCTTGACATAGGCCATTTTATTCGTTCAAAAAATCAATCTTGCTATAAGCAATTCACACATATGTTCCACAGATTCCAATATGTGCTTCAATTTGGTCCTGCCCCTCGGAAGGAGTAATGTGCTTTTCTGCTTATTCCATTCTTTCATTCTGTCGCAACCACCATCTTTTGCAGGTAGAGTTCTCACATACATACTGTTTAATGAGCATATTTTCTGTATAGATTATAGCCAATTGCTAAATGTGGTCAATAAAAGATACTGAATTTGAGTTCTTCTATATATCATTTTGTTGAACTTATACTTATGAGTGCTTTCGTTCTTTCTTTACAGCTCTTTGGTCGCCCTCAATGGCTCACAGTTAGATGGCGATCACGTACATATGTAAACAAGGTGGTATTTTATTTTCCATGTACCACAAACTACTAGCAAGTAGCATTTTCTTGCTTTCTTGAGTGAATTGTTAAGCTTCTATCATCCGTCTGAGTTATACGATGGGTGTACAAAGCAGGTTAAGGAGGAGATGGAGAAGAGAGGCTGCCAATTAAGGACTGGTTATGAAGTAAATTCTATATCAACGAATGAAGAAGGTACGGTTTGGTTCTAGCATCTTAAATCCCTCTATTTTAGATCCCACAGTTAGGAACTACTCATGATTCTAACTGTAAAAGAAAGAGTACTTGCAGGTTGTACTGTAGCTTGCACTGATGGTTCCAAAGACGTATATGATGGATGCGTAATGGCTGCACATGCACCAGATACTCTGAGAATGTTAGGCAAAGGGGCAACATATGATGAAACAAGAATACTAGGTGCTTTCCAATATGTTTATAGGTACTTTGAACGTCTCTTTCTTAAACAATTTGAACTAAAACTTCTCATCCTCATTTACTTTCTTATCCGAAAGTTCATCCTTAGACTGATATCAGTGATGTGGCTAATCTTCCTCTCAGAAATGGTCGTAAAACAATGTCCATCTTAGCTAGTAATATATGTTACGAGGGAAAACTATTTTGTGCTTCAATGAATTTCAGTTAAAATGTGTGTCTTAAGCTGGTCGGTTGTAGTCAACTATCAACTCACCTGACTAAATTTCTGATGCTAATCTGAAAATGCTTCTGTAGACAGCAGATTACTAAAGTTAGTAGTTCTGCCTTTGAAATTAGTGAATGAATTCTAATGAACACCGCTTAAAGGGCAGAATATAATGTTGAAGAGAATGCATTTTCTTGATAAATTCTCTGAACTTCTTCTCTTGCTGCTTTATTTGAAAGAAGTGAGTTGGTATTTTGAACCATAGTGTTACAAAGATTTTATGATGTCAAAATGCACACTCATTTCTATTCCTCTACGACAGTGATATTTACCTTCATTGTGACAAAACTTTCCTGCCTCGCAACCCAGCAGCATGGAGTGCATGGAATTTTCTTGGAACCATGAACGATAAAGTATGCGTGACATATTGGCTCAATATACTCCAGGTGTGCGATGCATCAGAACCATTCTACTGTTGTTCAGCGGAAAAGTCTTTTCTCTTGTTAACTGTCCTCTTGTCTTTGAAATGTATAAACCTACAGAATCTTGGTGAGACAGAGCGACCTTACTGTGTCACTCTTAATCCTCCTCACACACCTGAACATACGATGCTTAAGTGGACCACAGGCCACCCCGTACCCTCAGTTGCTGCATCAATAGCTTCATCCGAGCTACATCAAATCCAAGGAAAGAGAGGAATATGGTTTTGTGGAGCATATCAAGGTATGAATCCTTTTCTGTACAGAATTCGGAGTTGCTTCAAAATGGATGTTCCTTGTAGCTTGTAACCTGCTATAGTGCTTATACTGATGTCACACTTCAACTTATTCCTCCAACTCAAACTTAAAAGATAGCACACACTCACTGATGCCATATATATTAGATTTGCAGAACCTACTCTATGAAGCAATAACGACTCTTTAGAATTATCAAAACTATCTCTGTTAGGCCTAGGAAGCTATTTGGTCCGTCGGATTGCAGCTTTTAATTTTGAATCTTCTTTCTGATATTATCCTGATTCTCGAATCTTTGCTTCCTTTAGTGCACAAACTTTGTAGCCGCTTTGGCTTTCGCCGGTTATTGATGTTATATTTCTTGCAATACTTTCAGGTTATGGATTCCATGAGGATGGACTAAAGGTAGTACATATTCAGTTTTCTGGAATAGCAGAAATGAAATCCATGAGCACAACAGAATGTGTCGATAATAATCTACTTTTGCTCCTTCTCAGGCAGGCGCTATTGCTGCACAGGGTCTGCTTAAGAGAAACTATAGTGTCCTGAACAATCCCAAACACATGGTACCTACCTGGCCAGAAACAGGAGCGCGCCTCCTCGTTACTAGATTTCTCAAGACTTTCATTACAACAGGAAGCATAATGTGAGTTATAGTAGTTTCACCTTCTTCCTTTTTAGTCCCAGAAATGGTTATATTTAACAACATATTGTTTCTATCCGTCCAATTTCTCATCTTAATATCTTATAACATGTTAAGATACCAAAACTATTTTATTGAACGAATCTCGTGTGCTTAAAATTTCCTGCTACTTTCTATTTTCTTGTGAGCTTAAAGACATAAACGAGTCATGCGTACATTGTTTTTATACTATATATTTCATGTGTTCAGCTTATTAGAAGAAGGGGGCACGATGTTCACCTTCGAAGGAGCAGAGAATAAAAGCTCTCTCAAAGTTTCTCTTAGAGTTCATAGTCCACAGTTTTACTGGAAGGTAATTGGAGTTCTTTTTTTTTTTCCTCTCGTACAATTCATCAAGCCAATAAAAAGAAAATTTCAAAGAATTCTACAATATAGATAAATTCCTTAACATAAAATATTCTCTTACAGGTTGCAACTCAAGGTGACTTAGGCCTTGCTGATGCTTTTATTCAAGGGGATTTCTCTTTTGTCGATAAGAATGATGGTCTTCTTAATCTTTTCATGGTGAGAAAAATGACTATTACTGTGTAAATAGCTATTTGTTGGTACTTGACATCCTGAATTCTTTTACAGATTTTTGTTAACAACAGAGATTTGAAAGCATCAGTCACAAGGTCTAGTAAGAAAAGGTAATACTTTACAGAAACTGAAATCAGGAAATTGCAACTTACGTTCATATGTTAAAAGTTGTCGTTACCTTTGCTCTCCAGAGGCTGGTGGACACCATTGCTTTTTACAGCTGCAATGTCATCTGCAAAATATTTCATTCGACACGTTTCAAATCAAAACACCCTGACTCAGGCTCGTCGGAACATCTCTCGTCACTATGACCTGGTAAATAACTTGTTTACTGTATCACCCAAAGCACATACTGATGTCAAGATCACTAAATCAATTGAAATTCTCAATGCTTAAGGATTTTGGCCTGCTGTTTTCTTGTAAATTGATAAGTATATTTATTGCTTTGTTTTCAGAGTAATGAACTCTTCTCGCTATTTCTAGATGAGACAATGACATATTCATGTGCAATTTTTAAGGTAAGACCTTAAATTTCAAATATTTGCAACGTCGCCTCTATATCTTATGCAATCTACATTTCTGTCCTTCAATCTCATTCTTATGATGATAAAAATTTCTTTTATACTTGCTCTAGAGTGAAGAGGAAGACTTGAAAGTTGCACAGGAGAGAAAGATTTCTCTTCTCATTGAAAAGGTAAGTCATCAACAACGTAAATAATCCCTTATTTCGACATAAATCTCAAGCCTAGCCTGATTCTGATTCTGATTCCAATCTTTTTAGGCAAAAGTTAGCAAGGAACATCACATTTTAGAGATAGGATGTGGTTGGGGAAGTTTGGCGGTAGAAGTTGTTAAGCAAACCGGATGTAAATATACTGGTATCACTCTCTCTGAACAGCAACTGAAGTATGCACAAATAAGAGTTCAGCAAGCAGGCCTTCAGGTACATAACTTAAAACAATTGTGGAAACTCAAGATGCACAGTTCTTTTGTGCTATTCTAAACTATCAAAAGATCGAAACAAGCAAGGTCTAAAGTCAGGCTAGAGAAGTTACATCATACAAGAACACTTGAAGCCAATTTTGGACAATTAATAAATACTAAGTTCAATGAGAAGGGGAGCCTTGGAGCAACGGTTAAGTTGTCTCCGTGTGACCTATAGGTCACGAGTTCAAGCCGTGGAATCAGCCACTGATACTTGCATTAGGGTAGGGTGCCTACATCACACCCCCTTGGGGTGCGGCCCTTTCCCGGACCCTGCATGAACACGGGATGCTTTATGCACCGGGCTGCCCTTTTACTAACTAAGTTCAATGAAATGTATTCACAGGATCACATAACATTTCTCCTATGTGACTATCGCCAATTGCCAAATATGTCGAGATATGACAGGATTATATCATGGTATGTTTTTGCCTACAACAATTAGGTCATTTCCTATTACTCATTACCATCCAGTCTGATAACTGTATTAATGATCATTTTCAGCGAGATGCTAGAAGCTGTTGGTCATGAGTTTATGGATGAATTCTTTACTTGCTGTGAATCTGCATTGGCAGAAGATGGCCTTCTTGTTTTGCAGGTAATGAATTAAAATGACCTCAACACTTTCCACTTTTTTCACCTTTTCCTTTCAATTTGTTATGCTGCTTTTTCACAAGCGTTGGCTTTCCTTAGTTCATATCAATACCAGACGAAAGGTATGACGAATACAGGCAGAGCTCGGACTTCATAAAAGAATATATATTCCCAGGTGGATGCTTGCCTGCACTAAGTCGAGTAACATCAGCTATGGCTGCAGCGTCCAGACTATGGTAACAAACGATATCATTTTGTGATTTTGCACATAACATGCTGTCTCTTATTATAAAGCATATTGTTTTAAATCATTTGAAAATGCAGTGTAGAGCACCTAGAAGATATAGGAATTCATTACTATCAGACGCTGAGATGCTGGCGGAAGAACTTCCTGCAAAAACAAAGGTAAGTAGACCAAGATCAGTTCTATATATATTGGTTTCAACCTATTTCTTTCATGTATCATTTGTAGCTTGTTCAAAAGTAATAGATCATTTCTAGACTCTGATATTTGATAATTAATAAATGTGTCACTAGCCAAATTCATGCTTTGGGATTCGACGACAAGTTCATAAGAACGTGGGAGTATTATTTTGACTACTGTGCTGCTGGATTCAAAACATGCACATTAGGTGATTATCAGGTATGGTGATCAATCTTTGAATATAGGGGCAAAACCAATTCATATGTCATTTTCCCTCATCTTTTAGGACATATGAGTTGATTACATGTAATTCAAATCAAATGAATAGGCTCAAACACTGCGAAGTGGACTAAAATAATCAAATGGACCTTGATCTTCAGTCTTCACTTTAGTAGATAGTTCATGCTACTATTCTACATAAAAATCTAAGGTCAAGTGATTATGACATAATAATGACATTGACTATTAAATTACACATCCCAAAAATTGCTTACCAAAGTTGTGAAGTAAAATTACTTAAATTGCTCCCTTTTTGGTAGATTGTATTCTCAAGGCCAGGCAATGTTGCAGCATTTGGTGATCCTTACAATGGTGTACCTTCAACTTATTAGCATTTCTTCGTTTTCAGGATTGATCATATTAGCATTTTCATAAAGGTTTGAGTTTGATTAATTCTTTGTTGCCAAAGAGAAGAGTTCATTGTTTAGGTCCTACTACTATAGGCTGTTTTTCTTATCCATTGTTGTAGATTAAGAACCTCCTTTTGGAGATAGTTTAATTTACTTCCTTTTTCACTGCAATAAAAAACCAATCAAGCCATGATACAATAGTGTCATTCGCTTATTCTTTCTGTAATGTAATTCTCTCATTGTATTTTTGTGAAACTTCTACTGCACGCAATTGAGAATAAATCATTCTTTTATGTGGCTCTAATTGCTTGCAAGTTGCAGCTTATTAAGTAATTTTCAATAGCCAATTCAAATAATTTAACTATTATTCAATTTGGTAATTATAAAATTTTAGGAATATTACTTGCTTCATGCAAATTACACTTCATGATTATGGCAGAAGCACTACATTTCAAGCTGTTACGCTACTAATAAGGGTTGTGGTGGAGTTGTAAGTATTTCTTCATTCTTAACCAGCGGTTTCGTATGCAGTCGCTTTTGTTAGGGAGCATTTTACCTCTCCAGTGTGGGACTTTTCGGACGAATCCAGATTTAGTCGGGCACCAATGAGCATACTGGATACAGGGTGGAAAAGCAAAAAAAAAAAAAAAAAATTTATCGCTAACCCTAAGTGGGAAAAGCTGGGATGACTAAAATTTGAAATTACAAAAATTCTTAAAGTTTAGGGAAAGAGATAATCACTTGGTTGTCTGCAAAGAAGAAAAATGTGCAAGAACTTTTCCTTTTTTTAGTTTTTGCATCTTTTTGCTGTTTAATTAATAGGATATTGTGAGAAAACGGTCGAGAATTTCCAGCAGAAATTTGTTTACAAACTAAACCTGCAGAAAGAGTATGAAACTTGAAAGAAAACGCTTTCTTATTCACACTTTTCTTTTCCTTTCAAACGCACGCTTGCAGAAAATGACCCTTTTCATCCTTTACTTTATATTACTGCACTTCAGTTTAGAAATATATTTTCAGCTCAATTTTCTTATCGGATAAACCGTTTAACCCATTAAGAATTATTATATTGATATTTTTACACATATGCATATAACCTTTCCCTTTTTTATTTTGATAAACCGTGAGTGGCAGTGCTATAGCCTTTCCCTTGTAATTTTGATACAACTGTTTATGTTTAGTATTTTAGAGTCTTCCAATTGTTTAGACAATTATTTATGTTCATTGTTCAGCCTTTTCTTTTGTGAATATGGAAAATGTATTAAGTTTCCCCTTATTTCTATTGAGTTATAGTTCGTGCACTTTATCTTTATTGTTTATTTAATTTAGCCGATAAACCGCTCGATTATCGCTAACCCGATATCAATGTGTCTTATTGGTTACTATATTTATAATCTGATAAATATCAAATATAAATATCCGCACAATAAGCAACCATACTGGGTTCTCCCGATGCCTTTGAGGGCACGCGAGTAGGCACCATATCGTCCTCTTTTCAGAGATGAAAATTTAATATAGAAAATCTTCACAAATTTTAAAAACTGGTTAAAACTTTTATGCCTTTTCGCATTTCTTTTCCAGTTTTTTAACACTGAAAGTCTTGCTTTCGGATATGAGTTATTCTACCCAATTAGGCCGTGCTAAAACTTCATGTGCTCAAGGACCTCACCCATTCACAATTGCTTAACTCATTGATTCAATTACTGACTCAATTCACTACTAATTTCCAGAACTGACAACATTAAAACTGACACTATTCCCTCTCAGCTATGGTAACCAAGGAGAACAAAGAACACATGCTTGGAAGCACAGGAAATTGCACAGGCAATGGAAAATACAAGGATGAGTAAAATGATAAGTAAACAAGCAACAAGATCCTAGTGGTACTAAATAATCATCCCCAAAAGATTTTCACCTCAGATGTATTCATAAAACAAGAAATGGACGCACACCAAGATAGTGTCAACTCTCGCCAATATAGACCGTAGATGGAAACATGATCTTATCTCAACCAAAGAAAAGAACTTAGCTCCTTAAGAGGCCAATCCAGGAGTTAAATTACCACATGAATTGAAAAAGGGATATGCTCTTATTACACGAGGCAATTTCCAGTATAAAAAAGCTCAACTAACAAGCTACACACTTCTAATTTGATGTAACAGGCAGTATACTACTACTAAGTTACCCTACTGATATAAGATAACGCAGCAATGTGAGAAGCACGGAAGATGGAAACTCAGAACATCTTACACTACTGATCCAACCTACCAGTATAAAAAGCTCAACTAACTACAATCCGCAGGCTAAATTCTAATTCTACGAGGCATACACTACTAAGTTACCCTACTAATATAAGATGATGGATAAACACGAGAAGTAATGGTGGAAACTGGTAAGAGAAATCAACTTACACTAGTGACCTAAACCATGCTAATTTCTAACAACCATCTTGAGAAAAAATCCATTTAATTGACAAAAGCTGTTTCACACCTAAAGAAGTTCTGCAAGTTAAATTGTCAAGTACCTAATCAAATTATCGAGACACTAAAAGTATAACTCTCCAATTTCAAAAGAAAACCAATACGACGCTCAAAATCAGCTGGATGCAACATATACCATGTGGATGGCTGTTAGTCTTCACCCCTGCACAAATTACACAACTCAACAGCGCCTGCTTGGCCTTGGTCTGCCTCACCATGACAAGTTTCAGGACAATACCACATCAAACAAGCCAAACCCACAAGTACGGTACCTTTCTTCACTAAACAACATCTCCAGCACCCAGGTCGTATTTTTCTCCGAGTGGACTGTTCATCACATTCAGTGTTCAGGCATCTCCTCCTGTACAACACAAGGTCAAATACAGGGGGAAATGATTATGCCATTCTCAAAATTCAACTACCGCTAACATTATCGCTAGCCATTACGTACTGATCTACCAAGTCTGCTACAACTGCTCTCCTATGAGTAAGTAGCACCACCATATCTCATGGTCCAACTACATCAAGCAAAGAAAAATAGAAAGAGTTCTATTTTTCTTTTTAACTTTTTCTTTAAATGATATGTAAAATAGCACCATACCATCCTGCTTCAGAAGGCAAAGGGTTAAAGCCACACTTCAAATATTAACTCCACAACCCATGGCTCAATCAAAAGGTAAACTCACGCAAGTTTAACAAAAGCAAATATATATGTGCACTACGAAAACAAATGAACCACATTAACTAATAAACATAACCATAAGCAAGCCAGATCAAGAATGCACTTAACAACAATAACAGAAATAGGTAATACTAGTGACAATACTAGTTATTATAAACTAGAAAATAAGTACTGCAAACTACTAGGGGATTCAAGCAATCCAACCAGTCTCATTTAGCAGGTGACATCTCGCAAGAGCAGCACTCTGCATGTGAAACGCAAAAGTGACGCAAAACTCTCCAGTAAAAGGTGAAGTCTGAGACAAAAACGAATCATCTCATTCACTGCTGTTGGGCTTGCCGACTGGGAGCACCTCCATATCCACCACCATATCCAGCTTGGCCACCATGAGCTCCGTTTGGTGGAGCACCATAATTACCGGAACCCTGCGAGTTATCAGACCTCCATGCTGAATTCCCATAGCCAGAGTTTCCACTGGCATCACCATAGCCACCGCTCATGTAACCCCCAGCACCTGATTGCATGTCTCCTGCAGCACCACCTCCAACAGGTGAATTACCACTTGGAGCACCACTGGCACGTCCAACAGCCCCATACCCAGATGGATTTCCATAAGCACCATCATTTCCAGCATAACCGCCATAACCATAACCTTGATTCCCATATCCTGTGGTACCAGTTGGAGATTGACCAGATCCTCCACTAGCAGGCCCACCGCCACCACCAGCATTTGAAGCACCCCAAGGAGCATTACCATAGCCCACGTTCCCATATCCAGAAGGAGCCTGAGAACCCCATGTGCTTCTTGGTCCACCCGCAGGACCAGTTCCATAACCAGTACTGGGTGCATTTGGATTTCCATAGGCAGCAACTGCAGCAGCTCCATAGCCAGGAGTGGCACTGCCATAGCCAGGATTGGCTCCACCATAACTTCCATAACCACCATAGCCCATACCATTGTTGGATGGTCCATAACCGTAACCTGGGGTACCATATCCTGATGAACCATATGGATAGCCACCTCCAGCATTTTGAGACTGCATGTACCTGCTGGAATCCATTCTGCTGTCATAAGAACTAGGATTGTTACCTGATGCACCATATCCCTGATAACTTCCGCCACCCATACCACTACCGCCTCCGCCGCCCATGGAACGGCCACCAGCACCAGGATTAGCATCTTTAGGAAGAGCACGCTTCACTTCTACCTGCTTTCCATTCAGATCATGAAAGGTCTTCTGTAAAACTCTATCTACTGCATCTTCAGAATCAAATGAAATGAAGCCAAACCCACGAGGTCGGTTGGTCTGCTGGTCATACATAATTACTACATCAGTGACGCTACCAAAAGCTTCAAAATATTGCCTAAATCCATCCTCGGCCAAAGTGGGAGGCAATCCCCCAACAAAAATTTTCTTGGTCCTGGTATTTCCACCACCTCCAAAATTTCTGGCACTATTAGCATTTCCAGATTTTGAACCCTGCTGCTCCTCTCTCGACAAGGCCCTCTTAGCATCAACCTATACAACAAATATGTCAGGTAAACCAACGATAAAGGCTTACATGAAAAACAACCCCCCTCGAAAGATCAGCATGAAATATCCAGCAATCAGGTTAGCACTCAATAAAGCATACAAAATGAGTCATAGTTGTATGACATAGAAAAACTTTACAGAACCTTGTGAGATCTTTGATAGGGTGAAATGAATGCAACAAAAGATCTAAAACAACCAACATACGTGACATTTTTCAAAAATCTTGAAAACATCACAAACAATAAATCTCAAAGACAAGAATCAATGAAATACAGTTATGCAGAAGCCAAATTAGCAAAAAAGAACCACAAGTGAAGCGGTTAAATAAAAGTCCAAAAAGTGAACATCTACAAATCTAAGGATTCTATAATCAATGAAACACAAATAATTTTATTTAATTTTTTTTTTTTTGGGGGGGGGGGG
>AWOL01S0074664.1:0-21590 GCA_000715115.1 Nicotiana otophora | reverse complement strand
GTGCACTAAGCTCCCGCTATGCGCGGGGTCCGGGAAAGGGCCGGACCATAAGGATCTATTGTATGCAGTCTTACCTTGTATTTTTATAAGTGGTTATTTCCACGGCTTGAATAAGTGATAAAACCACTCATTTTTCAGGAAAATATTTTCTATGAAAATATTTTCNAGGAAAATATTTTCTATGAAAATATTTTTCTTCATACCAAACACACCCTGAATTCCTCCATTTAAAAAACTAAAAGCGTATCTAGATGGTGTTTGGATTGACTTATTTTAAGTGCTTATTTAAAAACTTTTTTAGTTTTATGATATTTGGCAATTATAAAAAGTGTTTAAAAACACTTACTTTTAGGCATCAAAAATATAAAAATAAATCAAAAGTCAAAAGTTAGATATTACCAACTTATGCTTTTTGGTTTTTAGCTTATATAAGCTAGTCCTTTTTAAAAGTGAATGTCAATCCAAACACCCTACTAGTGTGTTTGTCCAATAATGATACTTTATAAATCATACCGTGTTTACTAAAGTAATTTCTTTCATTAACCGGGAGTAGAGAAATGTTTAACTCGAAATAGCGGCCCGAAATATTCCTGGAATTCGAACTTCTAACACTGTATTTCAAATTAATGACAACTGCAATGTTATGTTTGATTCATTTTTTTCCCGCGAACTCTGAGAAACGAACTTGAAAATAGGATTCAGTAGTTTACCCGTAAAACGGTACAATTGAATTTATACGTGGTTTCTAGACAACTGAACTAATTTGATCCTGAAATAATGCAATAATTAAATAAATGTACAATACTTAACCTTAAAATGTAGATGAAACAGCAAGTATGACAGTTCCGGGAACAAGGTTTCCGGGTATAACAATGATGAGATTAAAAATCGGAAAAGTAAGATTGTATTAAGCTTTGTATAGAATGTAGTGTAAGTTTAGCCAGAAAATTCGTGTCCTTTACAATGATAACTAGGCTCACTATTTATAGTTGTGTCTAGGGAAGGATGGCCTAGGATCGTACCTTCCTTTAATATCAATTATGAGGGTTATTGATGAATATGTAACGGTGAACATAAATGTCAAATTCTCTGTAACGGGCCGTCGCTCTTAATGCTGCAGAATATTCCTTATTAAATGCTACCGGACGCAGAGCATTTAATACACATTTATGAACGTTATCCCTTCCGGTGACAAGCGGAATGACTGCGCTCGGTCTTCGGCCATATCCATCTTGGGTTTCACGTGTCTTTCCTTTAGATGACCACGTGCCATATCATATGTTACCCTATATAGATAGTCCCCCTATTTTCCGATGACATAACTTTGTGTTACCGAGAAGTTGGTAGAAACACTCTTTTGGGGGGAATTACTATAACTCCCTCTGAAGGCTTCTGACGGTTGATTAGACGCACGTCTCTCCGCATTTAATGCCCCGAACACGCGTCATCCCACGATTAAGCACAGCTTTTGCCGATTATCGAGGTAATCATGACCATGAATTTAGCCGCCAAAATTTTACTTTTACGCATCATTCCTTTCCTTTGCACTTCATAATTTCTCGAGCTTCTGATTTGCATCTTTGTTCTCCATCCTTTCTCTAATTCTCTTCAAACAAAAATATTTTCCCTCTTCTTATTCAATGGATTCTTACTCCAAGTGTGCCGGTTCTTCAAAGAACAAGAACAAAGCTGTCACGACCCAATTCTCCTATAGGTCGTGATGGCGCCCAGCCCCGCCGCTAGGCAAGCCAACAGTAAACTAACCACGTGATTACTCCTTTTAATAAGTTTTTAAGTAATTAAATTCTATTAATTAAAAGGTTATGAAACAGCAAATTAAAATAAATAAGACGAAAGCAACTAAGTGCAATCATAATAATGGAAATAATCCCAAAACCATAAAGTCTACTAGTGTGTGTTCCAAGACCTGGTGTTACAAGTGTATGAGCTACTAGTAGAATATACAAAGCACTAAGCTATTGTCCGAAATAAACTAGACAGAAAGAAAAACACAAAAGAAAGACTTCGTGTGCTTCAGAACGGCTCAGAAGGCAGCTCACCGCTCAGTCTCGGAGTATTAGGGGTGTGCACCAGGGTAACTACCAGATGCACCTGCCTCAGAACCTTCACGGTTAGTGCATAAGTGCAGCGTGACTACATAAACAACATGTACCCAATAAGTATCAAGTCTAACCTCTAAGAAGTAGTGACGAGGGGTCGACATCGACACTTACTATGGGCTAACAATAAAATGCAGGAATTATAAATAAGTATGGATTATGTAAATAATTAATACAACCTAGTAACAAGCAGTGAATAATAGTTCTTTCACTAATAATAAATTTCGAGTCAATTCATGTCATTTAAATAATTATAACCGCTCAAGCCATAACTTAATATCAAGTAAAATTAGGCTCCGACTATTATCATGCACGATTTATGCCGAGGCCATACGACCTGATCCAAAAATATACTGTGTGCATTGTCGAGAATCGAACGACACGAATCATATATGCATCTATTAACCAGCCGAGGCGAACGACCCACTCCCATGAGAGTAGAGGAATTTACTTAGCTCGCGGAAATACTTGCGACGCGAGTGAACATAGATTTCTCAAAGTTATTATAAAATTGTTCAATTCTTCCCAAGCATAAGAAATCCAAACAGGGGATTTTAAATCTAAAAATCCTTAAATCTCGGTTCCATGTAAGAAAATTAACAAGCATAGCCACATAACAGTGCAAACAAGGCATGATGTAAACCTAAGACTACCCGTACATTACATGTAATATAGCTACGCACGGACTCTCGTCACTTAGTGCATACGTAGTTCCCCACACAAATAATTTACAATGAAATACACCTAAGGGGATGAGTTCCCTCTTACAAGGTTAGGCAAGAGACTTACCTCGTTCTCAAGCTCACTTTCGATCCTCAAATTCATTCTAAAGCCTCAACTCGGTGCCAAACGACTCGTAACTAATCAAATGTTATATAATTTAGTCAATACATATTCAAAAGTTCATAATTTAACTATTAGAGTAATTACCCAACCCAAATTGAAAGATTCCTAAAATTTACCCCTGAGTCCACGTGCCCAGATTCTAAAAACTTTTGAAGATAAATGTTATCCATAACCTCACGAACTGAAATATATAATTTTTACCCAAACCCACAACCATTTTCGTAGTTAAATCCCATTTTTATCAAAACCTAGGTTTTTCATCTAAACCCATAATTTTCATAAATTTACATGTTAAAATCTACTCATAATCTATGTATTTAACTCACATTGGATAGAAATTACTTACCTCCAAATATCTAGTGAAAAACCCCTCTCTAAGAGCTCCAGAAATCGCCCAAGGAATGCAATAAATGAGCGCAAAATGTTTAAGTCTCGACTTAAATGAAGGTTCTGCCCCAGTAGGTTTTTCGCTTCTGCAGTTCCTTGGCCGCATCTGTGAGAAGCTGACCTTAGCTTCAATACAGAGTGAGACTCACGCAACTTGTGATATATGTTTTAGAGGCCACCCTACTCATGAGTGTCAAGCCTCAATTGAGGAAGTGAATGTTGTGGGGAATTACAACTTTAATGCAATGGGTCAGAGACACCCCGGTGTTTCATGGAGTTCACCCGGGGGTACAACAAATGCGTGGCAATAGAATAATCCTAGTCCCTAGAGACAAGGAGCTCCAGTGTTCCAAAATCAGCAGAGGCAGCAATTTCAGCCCCAACAACCCATTCAGTCTGGCTTAGAAGATCTCATGAAATCCTTTATTCAGAAAACTGATGAGAAGCTTGAAATTCATAATGAAGCTATAATGGAACATGGAACAGCTATCAAGGAAATAGGTACTGGTCTTCGAAATCTAGAGAGACAAGTGAGACAGATTGCAACAATATCATCTGAAAGGATCCCAGGTACTCTGCCAACTGACATTGAAAGAAACCCTAAAGAAACAGTAAATGTTGTGACCGTGAGAAGCGGGCAAGTGTTGAAAGAGCCCACCCTAGTCCAAAAAGAGGTAGTACCTGAAAAAGAAATTGGGGAGCAACTGAAAATTAAAGTTGATAAGAACAATAAAGGCAAGAAGAGAGCTGGGAAAAAGAAGAAGGAGGAACCTTCAAGAAGGGAGGAATATAAAGAATAGAGCAAGCACATGCCTGTTTACCTTTTCCCCAAAAGTTGTATAGAGAAAACCTGGACAAGCAATTTGAGAGATTTCAAGATATGCTGAAACAGGTTAATGTAAATTTGCCATTCACATAAGTGCTCTCACAAGCGCCATCTTATGCAAAATTCTTGAAGGAGAACCTTACAAAGAAAAGGAAGATAGAAGAAACATCAGTGGTCAAGCTCACAAAGTATTACAGTGCAATATTACAGGATAAACTCCCACAAAGTGTGGAGATCCAGGGAGTTTTACTATACCTTGCTCTTTAGGCTCTAATAATTTTGATAAGTCTTTATGTGATTCTGATGCCTCAATTAATCTAATGCCTTTGTCTATTTACAGGAAGCTGGGCAGGAAATTGGAAAGATAAGGTCGGTGCCAATATATTTGCAGCTGGCAGACCAAACGACTCTGATACCCAAGGGGATAATGGAAGATGTTTTAGTTCGGATAGATAAGTTTGTATTCCTTGTAGACTTTATAGTGGTGAATATGGAGGAGAATAATGGGGTCCCTCTTATCTTAGGAAGACCATTCTTAGCAACGAGAAGAGCAATCTTAGATATACACAAGAGAAGACTCATGCTTAGAGTGGGTGAGGAGACTGTAAGTTTTGAGATGAATGTAGAAAGGGGACTAAAACGGAAAAGCCAGCTACAAGTATTGAGTGGAGAGTGAAGAGTTCGAAAGGAAAGGCTGCACTGAGTGAGAATGATAAGTGTGGGTTGTACCCCAAGAAGGCTGAGAAAAAGTTGTCTGCATGGATATGTGCATTGGTTCGGGTATGTGGAATGGAGCCCGACTTCGACTCAGACCCTGACTAGATATTCAAGGAAGTTTTCTTTACCTTAATCTTTATGTATATGTGTCATGAGTACATGCCACAACTTAAAGTGTGGGGTGGGGTATAATTGTATGTTGTATGTAAATATGTTAGTTTAGTTTTTGTTTTAGTAGGTAGAGATAATAAAATTAAAAAAAACATAAATATTTGAAAATTTTCAAACTTTCGATTTTTCCCGACGATGAATATCATTCAATGGGTTTCTTGAGAGATTAAAGTCAAAAAAAAGACAAAAAGATTTTGTTTTGTTAGGTAGTGTAATAATTTCCCCTTGGTTTTTCTTTGTGCCGCAGTTCTTTTCCAAGGATTTTGTTTGAATCGGCTATATTTAGTTTTTTTTTCTTGTTAGGAGTAGGAAATCTTATGCTATGATTCGAATTGAAGACAATGTCTCTTAACTTTAGTATGCCTTGAGAATTAGTGAGTGCTTTAGTTGTGACGCTTAGTCTCGATTTTTGACTCTTGTATAAGTACCTTAAAGTGTATGATCTTAACTTTGCTTAACTGCTTTAACTAGAGTGTCTTGATGATCCAGTCTGGAGTGAGTTATGTGCCATGTATGTGTGAGGTTTAGTATTATTCTGTGCATTGCATTTGATGTCAAGAACTTTGCCCCGTGTGTTTGCAAAGCAAAATAGTAGTTTTATTCAGTCTTGGAAGTGATATATGCATTTCTTTATTGAGCCAGTTATAAGTTTTTTCCCACCTAATTGTTATGTATCTTAGTTAACCCCTTTGAGCCTGTGATCCTTTATTTTTGGTAACCACATTACAAGCCTTACCTAGTTATTTGAATTGTCCATCTATTTGAACCATTTAACCTCTCGTGAGCACTTAAATTTGTTATGAACTTTGTAAAAGTTGAAGTGTGGGATGGTTGGTTTGGCTATTGAGTGGAACTGATGAAATAAGTAGAAAGGTGCAATGTATTGAAAAAGTAAGAGCCACTTGAATTGAAAAAGAAATAAAAAAGAAAATAAATGTTGCATTGTTGTACAATTATTCTATGACAGTGGTAATTCTTGATGTAATTGTGCTTAAAGAAGTAGGGAGTTAATTCATATTGATGTGAAGGTGGAGTATGGTTTGACATACGTGTGGGGTTTTGAATGTTAAATTGTATGTATTAAAGTGCTTAGGGAGGTGTAGTCACTCTTATATCTAAATGTACCCTACCTGTCCCGCAGCCTACATTACAACCAATGAAAGTGCTACTTGATCCTTGACTGAATGAGCTCAATTAGTTGAGTAGTATACTATGGGCAAGCCTATGGTTCATCTTTTGTGGTATAATAATGTTATTTCTGAGAGTGAGTGAACTCTTTCTATCTTGAGTTCCTAATTGTTCTTAATATCTATTGTGTGTGGAACTACTCTCCATTGTTGTGTGAGGGCACTTGATTCATGAAGGAAAGATAATGCTTGAACTCTATGTTAGAGTAACTGAGCGGGTTATAAATAATGCGTGGTGCTTTTGAGTCGAATCATAAGATGAAGAGGTTACACTATTGTGCTTAGTCTATTTTATTCTTGGTGTGATGAGTTATGAGAGTTGTTTAAAAAGGTCGTGTCTATATAAAGTGTAGTTTGATTACTCGAGGATGAGCAATGGTTTACGTGTGGGGTGTTTATGGTAGGCTATAATTTCGAGTTCTAGTCACTTATCGCACTCTAATTAATGCACTTTAATTGAGTTTGAGCTTTAATCGTAAGCGTTTTGCACTAATTGTGTGTTTTATGCCTTGTAGGAGGATTTCGAGCTATGTAGATGCTACAGAATGAGGTCGAGTGATTTGGAGCTTTGAAGTCTGAGTAAAATCCCAAGGGATAAATCCGGGATCGTGTTCGGGGGTCGAAAATCACGTATGGATATCAAAAAGTAAAGAAAAGTCCGGACTCTGAGAAAACAAAACACCCGCTGCGCATGGTGCGGCGCGTGGCATGCCGCGCATGTACATTTTCTGGCTGCCTGATAGATTTTAACTCTCTGGACTTTCCCACTACCGCCCCGCATGGCGCGTTGCCCCATGCAGCGCGCCTGTGTAATTGTTACAGAGTAGTTGTCCTATTTCGCGTAGGAAAAGGTGTTTTCATTTGGGACCAACCCTACTTGGTATAAATACATGAAAAAAAGTTATGTTTTGGAATTTTGACACTTCTAAAACCTAAGGAGTCTAAGGATAAGGTGGAGAAGTAAAAGCACAAGGAGTTCATCCTTCAATCCTCACTCAAGACAAGAGTTTGGATCATTTTATGTTTTTCTTTACTTTAAACATAATTGTGATAAATTACACCATATTTATGGAGTAGTTCCCTTTAGGCTTTGATGGATTTGGTGTGTTGATATTTGTTTGTGGATATTAACTCTAGTTTGTATGTATTGAATCATTTTGGATGTTTTCATTATTGCATCTATACTCACATGTTCATGTAATCGAGAGAGGCATAACTTGTGATTTCTTTGTATTTTCTTGTTAGTTTAATTCATTAATTATTCTTAGTAATCGAAAGAGGCTAGTTGAATGTTTGATTAAGCCTAGTTAGGAGGATAATCGAAAGAGATTCTCCTATAGATCCATCCACTACGAATTCTTGAACATCTTTACTGAGCTTAAATTGGTTCATATTGTGAGGTTGAGACTTAATCGAGAGAGGAGTTTCTATTAAACGTTTGAACTAATAATTGAGTGAATTTGAGAGACTCACTTGAACATTAAAAGTGAATTATCTAGAGTTAAATCCCAGACATTTATCTTTCACCTATCCAATCAATCCCCATTTTCCCCCATTGATATCTTCCTTGTTCACTTTTGTTCGATTGTCATTCGTCAATTAGTTTTAGATTCTTAGTTAATTTTAGTTTTTAATCACATAATTCTAAACTGTTGATTATCTTGGATAGCAATCTAGCTACAAACTATGACAATATTATTTAACTCCAATCCATGTGGATACAATATTATATTATACTATATTCGACTAGCGAGCATATTTAAGTGTGTGTTTCGAACTCGTCAAACATCAACTGCACGATAGGAGATGAAGAAAGAGTAGTTTCTTAACACTCTATAGCCTCTCAAAAATACGTACGGACGTCTCTGCACCGATCCGCAAGACTCTATTAGGCCTTATCATAACTTGTGAGGCCTACGTGAACCTAGTGCTCTGATACCATATTGTCACGACCCAATTCTCCTATAGGTCGTGATGGCGTCCAGCCCCGCCGCTAGGCAAGCCAACAGTGAACTAACCATGTGATTACTCATTTTAATAAGTTTTTAGGTAATTAAATTTCATTAATTAAATGATTACAAGACAACAAATTTAAATAAATAAGACGAAAGCATCTAAGTGCAATCATAACAATTGTAATAATTCCAAAACCATAAAGTCTACTAGTGTGTGTGCCAAGACCTGGTGTTACAAGTGTATGAGCTACTAGTAGAGTATACAAAGCAATAAGCTACTGTCCAAAATAAAGTAGACAGAAAGCAAAACGCAAAAGAAAGACTTCGGGTGCTACAGAACGGCTCGGAAGGCAGTTCGTCGCTCAGTCTTGGAGTATCAGGGGTGTGCGCCGGGGTAACTACAAGATGCACCTACCTCAGAACCTGCACGGTTAGTGTAGAAGTGTAGAGTGAGTATATAAATAACATGTACCCAGTAAGTATCAAGTCTAACCTCGAAGAAGTAGGGACGAGGGGTCGACATCGACGCTTACTATGGGCTAACAATAAAATGCAGGAATTATAAATAAGCATGGATTATATAAACAATTAATACAACCTAGTAACAAGCAGTGAATAATAATTCTTTCAATAATAATAAATTTTGAGTCAATTCCTGTCATTTAAATAATTATAATCGCTCAAGCCATAAATTAATATCAAGTAAAATTAGGCTCCGAGTATTATCACGCATGATTTATGCCAAGGTCGTACGATCCGATCTAGAAATATACTGTGTGCACTACCGAGGATCGAACGACACGAATCATATATGCATCTATTAACCTGCCTAGGCGAACGACCCACTCCCATAAGAGTAGAGGAATTTACTTAGCTCGCGGAAATATTTGCGACGCGAGTGAACATAGATTTCTCAAAGTTATTATAAATTTGTTCAATTCTTCCCAAATATAAGAAATCCAAACTGGGGATTTTAAATCTGAATATCCTTAAATCTCGGTTCCATGTAAGAACATTAACAAGCATTGCCACATAACAGTGCAAACAAGGCATGATATAAACCTAATACTACCCGGACATCACTTGTAATATAGCTACGCACGGACTCTCATCACCTAGTGCGTACGTAGCTCCCCACACAAATACTTTACAACGAAATACACCTAAGGGGGTGAATTCCCTCTTACAAGGTTAGGCAAGGGATTTACCTCATTCTCAAGCTCACTTCCGATTATCAAATTCATTCAAAAGCCTCAACTCGGTGTCAAACGACTCGGAACTAGTCAAATGTTATATAATTTAGTCAATACATGTTCAAAAGTTCATAATATAACTATTAGAGTAATTACCCAACCCAAATTGGAAAATTTCTAAAATTCACCCCCAGGCCCACGTGCCCGGATTCTGAAATTTCGAAGATAAATGTTACACACAACCTCATGAACTCAAATATATAATTTTCACCCAAACCCACAACCATTTTCGTGGTTAAATCCCATTTTTATCAAAACCTAGGTTTTTCATTAAACCCATAATTTTCATAAATTTACATGTTACAATCTACCCATAATCTATGTATTTAACTTACATTGTATAAAAATTACTTACCTCCAAATAGCTAGTGAAAAACCCCTCTCTAAGAGCTCCAGAAATTGCCCAAGGAATGCAATAAATGAGCCCAAAATGTTTAAGTCCCGACTTAAATGAAGGTTCTGCCCCAGGTTCTGCCCCAGTAGGTTTTTCGCTTCTGCAGTTTCTTGGCTGCATCTACGGCTCCACATCTGCAGGAAACTCATCGCAGATGCGGTCCTCCCTTAGCCGGCCTAAATCCGCATTTGCGGAATGAGGGCTCGCTTCTGCGTTGTCACTTCTGCGGCAGATGAGCGGCACCTGTTCACACCTACGCTTCTACGGTCGCACATCTACGGTCGACTTGTTCGCATCTGCAGTTTCTAGGCTGCCTACACTGGGACACATCTACGGCCGTTGGCTCACTTCTGCGAACTCACACTTGCGGCTGGCCCTCCGCAGATGCGATTGCACCAGATGCTGGGTGCTTCAGCTATTCAACCAAGGCCAAATAACTTCCGCGCATTGTCCGAATGGCATCCGGGGGGTCCGAGGCCCCGCCCAAATATACCAACAAGTTTGAAATCATGAGACGGGCTTGCTCTAACCCTCGGAATGCAAAAAACAACACCAAAACTAAGAATCATATGCCAAAACCAATAGAATCAACTTATGAACTTCAAGTTCTTCCAACTTACTCCGAACGTGCTGAATCATACTTAAACTACTCGGAATGACTCCAAATTTTGTGTTCAAGTACTAAATCACCATAAGGAACTATTCCCGGGCTCATAATACCAATTGGACCTTGATAACACCAAATCCTGTTTCAAACCAAATTTAAAGAACTTTAAAACCTTCAATGAGCCAACTTCTAATATTAAGTACCGAAACGCTCCCGGATAATCCGAAACCCGATCCGAAATACTCCCAAGTCCAAAATCATCATATAAACCTGTTGGAACCATCAAATCCCGGTTATGAAGTCGTTTACTCAAAATTTTGACCAAAGTCAAACTTAGCCTTTTAAAGCCAAACCAAGGTACCAAGTGTTCCTATTTCAACCCGAACCCTTCCAAATCCCGAACTAACCATCCCCGCAAGTCATAAAACTGTAAATGTACATACGGAGAGTCTTATTTAAGGGAATAGGGATCTAGGAAGTAAAATGACCGGTTGGGTCGTTACAAAAGCTAAGGACTTTACTCCTCCAATAGTGGGTTCCAACATCCCTAGAAGTCTTATTACCACAAAAGACTTTGAATAGAAACTCCCTACTGCTAATTCTCATACTTGGGTCATTAGCAGGTATCCTTCGAGCATTCCTGCTGTAAAGGAAGACTGTCGCTGCCATGACTTAGAAATTATCGCTCTCGATATGTCGGAGCGAGTCACCCTTCCCAAGGAGGATTTTACATATGGTTACACGTATCCCTTTACTCTGGGTGCATTTTCTTTAAGCGGGGAGCTTGATTATGTGATTGCAGAGTTTTGCCTCCACTACCAAGTGTGTTTGGCACAAGTAAGTCCTTCTGTATGGAGGACGGTTACTTGCCTTCGGCGTTTGTGCCAGGAAATTGGAGAGGAGCTAACCTTAGCTCATATGATGAATCTATTCTCCCAAAATCTTCCGCGGGGGAATGATAAACCTCTGCAAATGTGGACACCATGCTTTGCTTTCTAGTATGGATGACGAAAACGACCATGGGTGGATGGAACAGTTCGTTGCAGTCGCCACCAACGACATCATTTCGGCAACGGCTTCATACTTTCTGGACACTTGGAACCGCACTCGTAAGCTATTTGTTTAGTATTTATTTTTACTAAATATTTTTCTATAGCCGTATTAATCCTCCATCCTTTGTTTATTTCAGCAACTCGATAGATCCCACTGGTGATCGAAGGTTTATACCGGTGTGTACAAAAGATCTTGGACGTCACGACGCCCGAGACTCACTTGTGGAAAGAACTGGCCCCTAAATACGGGTGAAAGGCCAAAAACCATAGTAATTTTAACTTGCCTTGTTTCAATTTTTCATGTCAAAGACTTGATTGATCTCTTTTATCTTGTCTATGAAATTAGGTCTCCCCGTGAGCTCTCTTGCTATTCTCGAGGAGGATGTCTTGGCTGATCTTGCTGATACAGCGAGGCTGCTTCAGGAAGCGCTTACTCGAACAGGTGGCTTAGGGCCTGCTTCGAGAACAAATATTTCTTTACGGAGTCCCCGATTTGAAGACAAACAACCAAAAAGAAGACGCTTCTCTGCAGCTGGGGAAAAGAATAATAGAGCGAGGACTGTGCCCCCTGAGTCATCTCCGGTAGAAATGTGATTGGCCCTCCTTCTGGGCCATTTATAAACTTTGTGACGATTGACGATGATGAAGAATCAAGTGATGAGGGAGTTTCTTTACATAGAAGACAACGATCCTCATCATCTCAACAGAATGCTCGACCTGTTAAGAGAGTTACACCAACCGAGGATGATGCCTCGACACTTTGGGGAGAGTTTGATTTGGTAGATATGTCAACTCATATTTTCGGGTCCCAATTGTTGTGTCCGGTACTGCGGGGTTGAGTACCGGATCCCTTCCATCTTTGGTTGACGAGCATCCTTCCACCAGCACTACATTTGATGTAACTACTTCTCACCATTCGACTCTATCAGCTTCATCTCCACCTTCACCAACACCAGCAACTGCTACATCATCTCTGCCAGCTGCACCTGACCATAGAGAGGGTGTTACTCTTCCCCAGTCCCCAGTTCATGGGAATTTGTGGCAAAATTATGCTGCCCCTTCCGAAGATCCACAAAGGATGAGGAATGTTATCCTTTCGGTCTCTACCGAGTACAACCTTCTCTCCCGGCCGGTGAAGTTTGCTAACTATCTGAAGCCTTTGGCTTCTGAGAAAGATTGAGAAAAGATGCAAGCACTCTCGGGGGAGTGTTTGTTGAACAATGCCATGCACAATGCCGCAGCGGTGCATTACTTTCTTCCTTTGTTATTTCTTCTACTTTTGTATGAATGTATTCTAAGTTTTACTTCCTCTTGTTTTGTAGGCCAACTTTCTTGCTTCGAGGGCCTTTAGAGGTTGATCCGTGAGAAGGAGGAACTTACTTCTGGACGGAATCAAGTTTTGGTGGAACGGGACCAAACTGTTCTCCGTCTCTCAGAACTGGAAACTAAAGCTACTGAGGTCGTTGTTTTGGAGGCTCGTTTGCAGAAAATCGAGCAAGAAGTGGTAGCCCTTAGCAAAGAAATTGGTCTGCTGAGGGTTAGATTTGATGAAGCCAAGGCCAAATGGGCTGAAGTCTAGGATGTCGTTCTTTCTGAAACCGAGCACGAGGTTGCTACTGCCGAAAACGTGACTGACTCAGAAGCAGCCTTGAACTCCAAAATCAAAAAGCTTGCTGCTGTGAGGGTGAAACATGCCAAGTTGGAAGAGAAGTACAAGAAAACTACCGAGCACAATAGGCTCTTTAATTCTACCGTCTGTGACCTTGATGTTAGCCTTAGATATGTTAGATCCGCCCGAGAAAGCCTTTCTACTGAGGTTACCTAACTCAAAGAAGACCTTAAGCGCCGAGCGGCTTCCCTCATTGTTGAAAAATCTTATGCCATGTATAGCATGAGGAGAAAAACCTTGGAAGAGGCCAAAGCTGGTATCATTGATTTTGATGCCGAAATTACTAAGGCCCTAGATCTTGAGTTGGCTGCTAACAATGGACTCCCGGCGCAGTCTGATGCTCCTGGTTCTTCTTGTTTCGGTTCCGAGTTTTCGGGAACTGTAGAGGGATCGAAGGGCGACGATGCTGAAGACCAGACTGGGAAAATGTCGAGCTATCGGTGGACCCACCTACTTCTCCTGAGGATGCGAACACTTCTCTTCCTCCTGGTTCAGGAGACACTACAGTTTATCTTTTCTTTTCTTTTTCCCATTTTGTACTTTTACCGTTTTGGCACATTCCTCTAAATAAAGACATATTTTTGCTCAAGTATTGTTTGAGTCTTACTTTTGTTTGAATATCCATGCAAGTCTTTAACCTTTGCACTTGCTTAAGAATTCTGCGCATGTTTTTCTATTCATGCTTTACTATGTGTAGTCTCGGATGCATTTTCCTTGAAGCACTTTGGTTCCGAGCATTATCCCTTTTATGTGAGGGTTTATATAAGTATTTGCGCAAGTTTACTTTTTACGTCCTTTCGTGTATGTCTTTGGGAGCATTTTTCCTCGAAGGCATTTTGATTTCTGGCATAAATTCTTCCAAAACCAACCCATTAACGTGAGAGTTTTCATAAGAGAGGGCCCTCTTATGTTTATGGTGCTCTTGAAGAGGACTTCTCCTATCCATTACAACACTAACATTTGAAGTACTTGTTTAACTTTCAAATGAAAAAGTTAGTTCATCGTTCAAATAAGAAACAAGATAAAAACTAAAAGGATTTCATTTCATATAATTCCTTCTATTTTCAAAAGTACACAAGCATTTATTAAACTAAAAAGAAATTGCCATTACTTGTGGCTATCTTGTACAAATGTTTTCTACGGGGCTGGCTGCGCAGTCTCCGGTTCCAATGATGCATTTTGTTTCCGAATTTTTGTCTCCCGATTGACGTGGCAGTCAATGTTTCTGTATCCTCATATCATTCTCCCCTCCAGTGTTTGAATATGAAGAATGCGAATTGGAACACTGAAAGTCTTGTGCCTTCAAAGATTCCACCAATGAATTGCTAAGATAATCCTTAACTCGGCAACATACCTTACTTTCCCTTAGGAATCCATGCTATCGAGCGAAAGAATATCTAACAATCCTCTAGTGGTTTGTGCTCGTAAAAGGCCGAGTAACCTCTGTTCGGTAGAAAACTTAACTTCCCAGTGGGAATTTGCTATCGAACCAAAGATTATCTAACCATCCCCGAGCGGAAGCTTGCTCGTTTGCCTTGCTATCAAAGGTCTTATTGTTGTTATCTTCGTAGTATGCTTTCTATCGCTGCCTCATTAAAAACCTTGTCAGAAAAACCCAATTGGGACAAAAACTGAACGAAGAAAAAAAGAGTGCAGCACATACTTTCTTCTTGAATAATGTTCATCAACAATAATATCTTTTGAGGTGTGCCACGTTCCAGTTGCTAGACAACTTGTCTCCATTCTGGTTCTCCAACTCGTATGAACCTTTCCCAGTTATAACCAAAATCCGGTAGGGACCTTTCCACTTGGACCTAGCGTCCCCGCGTTGAGCTCCCAGGTATTTTGGGTTACTTTCCTCAGAACCAAATCTCTTACTTTGAAATAACGGAGGTTGGCTGTTCGATTATAATATCGCTCAATTCTCTACTTTTGAGCTCCCATTCTTACACGCCCCAAGTCCCTACATTCCTCGAGAAGTTCCAAGTTGATTATCATTGCTTCATTGTTTGATTCTTCATCTGCCCAAAAATATCTCAATGTGGGTTCACCCACTTCCACCGGGATTAGGGCTTCAACACCGTACACATGGGAAAAAGGAGTTTCTCTCGTGCTCGATTTGGCCGTTGTTCGGTAAGCCCATAGAACTCCGGGCAATTCTTCGGGCCATTTGCCTTTTGCTGCTTCTAACCTTTTCTTGGGGTTTTGAATAATCACTTTGTTTTTTGACTTCTTTTGACCATTTGCGCTCAGATGATAAGGAGAAGATGTGATCCTCTTTATCTTCAAATCTTCAAGGAACTTTGTAACTTTTGCACCGATAAATTGTGGCCCATTGTCGCATGCTATCTCTTTTGGTATTCTGAACCTGCAAATTATATTTTCCCACAGAAAATCGACCACTTTGCGTTCTGCGATCTTCTGATAAGGACCTACCTCCACCCATTTAGAAAAATAGTCAGTCAGAATTAAAGAAACATTACCTTTTTGGGAGCCGGTGGCAGCGGTCCGACGATGTCCATCCCCCTTTTTATGAACGGCCATGTGGACAGGACCGAATATAAGGGTTCTGTCGGTTGGTGTACTAGTGGTGCGTAGCGTTGGCACTTATCATATTTTCGTACAAAAGTCTTTGGCGTCTTGTTCCATGTGAGGCCAGTAATATCCTTCCCCTACCAACTTCAACACCAAAGAATCTGCGCCCGAGTGATTGTCGCATATCCCTTCGTGGACTTCTCTCATAACATAATTAGCTTATGATGCTCCTAAGCACGGGGCCAGCAGCCTTGGAAGGATTTTCTATACAATTGGCCTCTCTTGAAGCTATAACATGCAGCTTCTGCGCGTAACGCCCGTGATGCTTTGGGGTCTTCGGGAAACTTCTGGTGCCCGAGATAGTCAATTATTTCATTTCTCCAGTCCCAGACCAGACAAGTCGAATTTACCTCATAGTAACCATTTGTATCCAAGAGTGAGTTCATCAGTTATACTACCGTCCCGGACTCCGATCATTTATTTCAGTCGATGATCCTAAGTTTCCTAATACATCTGCTTTTGCGTTATCCTCCCTTGGGATATGAGTGATTGACCACTCCCAGAATCGTGCCAAAAGATCCTGGACCTTTACCATGTATTATTGCATATGTTCTTCTTTGGTATTAAAGATCTTGTAGGCCTGATTTACCACCAGCGGCGAGTCACATTTGATTTTGATAACATCGGAATCAAGTCCCCGGGCCAATTTCAGCCCTGCAATCAAAGCTTCATACTCTGCTTCATTGTTAGTTAAAGGGATCGTTCTGATGGCTTGCCTTAAGGTTTCCCTCGAAGGAGTGATTAAGACTATTTCGAGTCCGGGCCCTTTTACGTTGGAAGATTCGTCCGTAAATAAGGTCCAAACCCCTGATGTCGATTCTAACACCATTACTGCCTCCTTGGTTGCCAGAGGCAGTAGTCCCTGACTGAAATCGACCTCGAAGGCAGCCAAGACTTGCGACTTAATTGCAGTCCTTAGTTTATATTCTATGTCGAACTCACTCATTTCGACGGCCCATTTGGCCAGCCTTCCCGAGATCTCGGGTTTATGGAGGATGTTCCGCAAAGGAAAAGTAGTCACCACAGCTATCGGGTGGCATTGGAAGTAGGGCCTCAGCTTCCGAGCGGTGACTACGAGAGCTAAGGCCAGTTCTTCCAAATGTGGGTAGCGAGTTTCTGCTCCCGTTAAAATTTTGCTAACGTAATAAATGGGAAATTGCGTACCTTCGCCCTCCTGGACTAGAACTGTACTTTCCGCAATTTTTGATACTGCGAGGTAAACTAGCAATATTTCACCTTCTTTTGGTTTTGAGAGCAATGGAGGGATTGATAAGTACTTCTTCAGGTCCCTCAGAGCCTGCTGGCACTTTGGTGTCCATTCGAAATTATTATTCTTTTTGAGCAGTGTGAAGAAGCGATGACATTTTTTCGACGACCGGGAAATGAACCTACTCAAAGCTGCTAATCTTCCTATGAGCCTTTGGACTTCCTTTATGTTCGACAATTGATCCAGGATATCCTCTATGGCCTTGATTTTGTCGAAGTTTACCTCAACTACCCTTTGTGAGACCAGAAATCCCAAAAATTTACCAGAACTGACCTCGAACGCACACTTCTCGGGATTAAGTTTCATGTTATGCTTCCTCAGGATGTCGAATGTTCCTTGCAAATGCTTAAGGTGGTCACTTGCATTCAAATACTTAACGAGCATATCGTCTATATAAACTTCCATAGTCTTTCCTATTTTCTTTTCAAACATCTTATTTACGAGCCGTTGATAAGTGGCTCTGGCATTTTTCAACCCGAAGGGCATCACATTGTAACAGTATGTACCGAAATTTGTTATAAACGAAGTCTTTTCCTGATCTTTCGGATTCATCTTGATTTGGTTGTACCCGGAATAAGCATCGAAGAAACTCATTAACTCGTTCCCGGTCGTGGCATCAATTATTTGATCGATATTTGGCAGTGGGAACGAGTCTTTTGGGCACGCCTTATTAAGGTCTTTATAGTCTACACACATGCAAAATTTATTGTTCTTCTTCGAAACTACTACTACATTGGCTAGCTAGTCCGGATATCTTACATCTCAGATCGAACCGATATTAAGTTAGCGGGTCACCTCTTTTTTGTCTTACCGGAGGTACGTTGGGATCCAAACTCAGCTTGTGCATGGACTTCCGTCAGGATTCCTGTCATATCCTCGTGCGACCATGAAAAACAATTGGCATTAAATTTAATAAATTCAATAAAACCAGACCTGAGCTCCGGGTGCAGTCCTATCCCCAAATGGAATGTTTTTTTTAGGAATTCTTCAAACAATGAAACTTGCTCCAATTCCTCCGCCGTGGATTTGGTTGTGTCTGTCTCTTCTGGAACTTGGAAATATCTCGGCACATGATAATGCTCTGACAACTCTGCTCCCGGGCTAACTTCTTCTAGCTCGGGAGTAGGTGTCGGTTCTTATAATTTCTATGTTGTGTGCTCCTTCCCTTTGCTACTGGAAACCGAAATTATATTCATCTCTCTTGCTGCCGGTTGATCACCTCTTATCTATTTGATTCCTTCGGGCATTGGAAACTTCAGGAATTGGTGATATGTTAAGGGTACAACTTTCATCTCGTGTAACCATGGCCTTCCCAGGATGATATTGTATCACATGTCACCATTTACCACTTCGAAAAGAGTTGTTTTCATTACTCCTTCACTGTTCGTGAGCAGCAAAATCTCTCCTCGGGTCGTCACGCTCGCAAGGTTGAATCCAGCAGGGAGCTTTGTTGCTGGAATAATGCTTCCGGTGAGATTAGCTTGCTCCAATACTCTCCATTGTATGATATTAGCCGAACTTCCTGGATCCACCAGAACACGTTTAATCTTAAAATCTAACACATTTAAAGAAATTACTAGTGCATCATTGTGTGGTAACAGTAATCCGTCTGCGTCCTCCTCCGTGAAAGTGATATCGTCTTCCCGGAGTCTTTTACTATAAGTTATTGATACTTTCGTCTTTTTTGCTGCCAAAAAGGTGACCCCGTTAATCTCATTCCCTCCTAAGATCATATTGATCGTTTGGCGTGGGGGTTCTTCTCCTGCTTTTGAAGGTTTCGTGTTGTCTCTGTTACGACCATAATTGTTCTTAACTCGGTCACTCAAGAATTCTCTGAGGTGACCATTCTTCAATAGTGTTGCCACCTCTTCCCGGAGGTATCGGTAGTCCCATGTTCGGTGGCCGTTCATCCATGGTATTCACACCATAAGTTGGGATACCTCTGGCTAGAATCGGGTCTCACAGGTCTCGGGAATCGTGCCTCTTTAATATTTCTCATGGCTAACATCAACTCTACTATACTGACGTTGAAGTTATATTCCGATAACTTGGGGTAAGAAGGATCCCGAGACCCTGATGTCTCTTTATCCTGAAGTGATCTATTATTTCGGTCAACGGTGAACTTGTTTGCTGCCCAGAAGTTTCTGCCACGGCCTTCGGTCCGCGTAAGGCAAAAACCGGCCCCTCGAAGTTCGTTTGTCCGCGTTGTAGTCATCTTTTGATTTTTCTGTGCTCTTCTCCTGTCCTTTGGCCGATGATGTAGAATCGACCTGGTCATCTTCGATCCTTATCTTTGATTGGTACCGGTTGTGGACATCTGCCCAAGTTGTTTCCTGAAACTCAAACAGACTCCCCTTCAGCTTTCAAGAAGCGTCTGAGCTTCTCGGATTTAATCCTTTGGTTAATGCTTCAGCTGCCCATTCATCCGAGATAGCTGGGAGCAACATTCTTTCTTTCTGGAATCGGGTAACGAACTCTCGTAATAATTCGAATTCTCCCTATACGATCCTGAATATGTCAGCCTTCCAGGCTTGTACTTTTTTGGTCCCGGCATGAGCCTTGATGAAAGAATCCACGAGCATCTCAAAGGAATCTATGGAATGCCCGGGTAATAATAAATACCACGTCAAAGCTCCCCTTATGAGAGTTTCTCCAAATTTCTTTAGCAACACAGATTCAATTTCGTGAGGAGTTAAACCATTTCCTTTTACCGCCGTTGTGTAGGTAGTAATGTGCTCCTGTGGGTCTGAATTCCCGTCATACTTTGACATTTCAGGCATTTTGAATCACTTTGGGATTAGTTCTGGTGCCGCACTCGGCTTTTACGACAATTAAGTATACTTATTCGAGTATGGGTCTTTCAATACGGGTGGCGCACCCGGGATTTGGTCCATGCGGGCATTTACTTCCCTCATAAATCGTAAAAGTTCATTCTTGAACGGGTCGTTCTCGTTGTTGAGACCGGATCCGTTTCCCCCAACCCCGTCAGAGCCAAGTTCATCTCCGGGAGTGTTTTTGTCGACTCTCTGCATTGTTTGGTTTGCGGGAACATCGGGAGGAATTGGATCTCGTCTGTTTGTATTATTCGAAGCCCCCGATAGCGCCAGCTTCAGCTCCGTCATAACCTTATACTGCCACGTGAGATGGCCTAGAATGATTGCTTATTGCTCTTGTAGGACCCTCACCGCATCCACGACATGCTCCTCATCAGCATCATCGGGAGTTGTCTCCCGAACTTGTCGAGGGTTCTGCCTGTCACGCACCGGCGTGGCATCATTCCCCTCATTGCGGGTTTCACTAATTGAATCCTCAAAATGAGGCTGATCCACTAGAATTTCAGGGTTGTGCGTGTTGTTAATAGTGTTATCTGCCCCTTTTGTGATCTTTTTCTAAGACAAAACAATCAAATCACGTTAGTAAAAAAAGCAAGGATCAATTTAATTGCATGGCTGTCTAGGCCCCACAGTGGGCGCCAAACTGTTTATCCGTAAAATGGTACAGTTGAATTTATACGTGGTTTCTAGACAAGTGAACTAATTTGATCCTAAAATAATATAATAATTGAAGATGAAACTACAAAGATGTAGATGAGGTTTCCGGGCACAACAATGATGAGATCAAAAAGCGAAAAAGTAAGATTGTATTAAGCTTTGTATAGAATGTAGTGTAAGTTTAACTAGAAAATTCGTGTACTTTACAATAATAACTGGGCTCACTATTTATAGTTGTGTCTAGGGAAGGAGGTCCTAGGATCGTGCCCTCCTTTAATGTCAATTATGAGGGTCATTGATGAAGATACAACGATGAACATAAATGTCAAATTCTCTGTAACGGGCCGTCGCTCTTAATGCTGCATAATATTCCTTATTAAATGCTACCGGGCGCAGAGCATTTAATACATCTCTATGAACGTTATCCCTTCCGGTGACAAGCAGAATGGCTGCGCTCGGTCTTCGACCATCTTTGTCTTGAGTTCCACGTGTCTTTCTTTTAGATGACTACGTGTCATATCATATTTCACCTTATACAATCATAATTTCTTGAATAGTAATAGAAGATGCGCACATAAACTGAGCCGGAGCGGATTCAGAATTTAATGACTACGGGTGCTACGATCTTTAATGCGAACCTACCGCTAGTGAAAGAGATTTAATTAGGGTATAAAGTTAGTCGGTTTGATCCGTTTTGAATTAATTTAGTTTGATGTACACAATTTTTTGTTCATAAATAACTATGTGATCGAATAAGTTTTGTCCAATTTAATCTAATTCTCTTGATTCAATGTGATTAAAAAGTATAAAATAAAAATAAAAATTTAAAATAGCAATTACACCCCTTCAATCTATGTATAGTTAGATTAATATTATCTCTATTGATCCTACATGTTTTGAAGATCTAGAAAAAGATAAAGGAAACAATTTAATAAATAATAAAAATGGGTTCAAACAGGAGGAATACAAAAATAAAGAAATAAATTAAATAAAAAAAAAGAAAAAAAAAAAGAGGAACAATGATGAATGGAGTGGGAACGCAGTCAATGAGTA